>JAWWEN010047075.1:0-11903 GCA_035582955.1 Sycophila texana
TTGTTGCTTAATTTTATTGGCACACCATTGGCGAGCGATCCGCCGTTGACCCACACTCCGGCCGGTCGCCCGTTACAGTAAATAATTTATAATTACATAATTCCAGGCGTTCAATGAGTCCTCCCTTAAAAAGTGATGGCCTTTGTTGTGAAGCATTTAATACGTAATTCTGATTGGTAGCCATGATGGTCGCCAAGATGGTCGCAAAGATAACCAAACGTGATTGGTCGTCTCATTTTTATGTCAGATAGGATTATATAGGTAGGATGCGAGAATGCGAATTTCTCAATTTTGAGAATATAGAAAACTTTAAAATTAAAATTGTTTACGTTATGAATATGGTTATTAATATTATCTCTTAAAAAAAACAATGCCAAAATTAAAAGCGCGCTAGATTTTCCTATACGACAGATTATTAACTAACTATTAATGCTAGAAAAAGATAACTTAACTTAATTAACTAATTGCTAGTTAATAAAATATTAAATTAGAAATTGTGTTTAAATAATAATATATATATATAGGTTCGTAACTTTTAATGTAATTAAATTACAGCAAAACTTCAAAATAAACTAAATAAACTCGCTCTAAACTACGAATTTACTTTCACGCAAACAAATTTACCAACATTTTCAACTTTCGCAATTTTAATAATAAATCAATGATTATTCCGTCAAGTCATCTACGCCTCAATTATCCCTGTGTACTCGTTAAAATCAAGAGCTTTCAACATAAACGCACCGAAAAGAACTTCAAAGAGCTCGCTGTCAACTACAATAAATGACTGGCCGCGGGACCAGCGAAACAGAAATTTCAGTCGGACGAACCACGGTAATTAGTACATCTCCGCAGACTGCTTTCGCCGCGAAACGAAGTGAAAGCGAGAGCCCGGCCCGACGATTAGTCAATTATAAAAATACGCGCAGCAACGGCGGAGCAACCCCCTCCCAACCCTCCCCTATCGAGTGGGGTCGAATTTGATGTGCGCGTTCCCCGCACACGCATACGCACGCACAATTGTCTGCTCTGCCGCAAAACTAACAATACTCAACCCTTTTCCGCGCTCCGCTCACTCCGTTAAATTAATGGATTTTCAATAGACGCTTCACGCTCGCACCGCTTCTTTGTTCGCGCCGGCGGCGCTTTTTTTTTGTTTTTGTTTTTTTTTTGCCTGTCCTGCCGGTAATCTCGGATACGCTGGTGCATTCTGCGGAAGTGGCGGGGGAAAGAGCCGCGTCGTCGATGCGCAGCAAATTTTAACGAGCCCGTACGGGGGTTATTTTAGAAAGGGCCATCCTCGCATCTAACGAATCCTATCAATTTATCGCTCGTTATAACTCGACGCTGATGGAGAAATCCACTGGTGTTGCTCGGTGAGGATTTTTTTTTTTTTTTTTTTTGAGCTGACGAGTGTAAAAGTTCAGTTTGAACTAACTGCTCTTGAAAATACGAAGGCTTTAATGTTGGCTGCTCATTTGAGTTAAAAAAAACGAGGGATAGCAGCTTCTTTTCAGAAATTTCTATGCGGTCGATTCGCGGGTGTTTCATTCAAAGATTTTCAGAGTCGTATATTTTTTATATTGGGTAGAGCTGCGTAAAAATGGTTTTACTTATTCATTTATTTAACAAACATATGATGAATTATTTAACGCTGTGATAATAAACAAAAAAATAATACCAAATAAAAAATAACAATATTTCTAAAATTCATAATAGTCTAATAAATTTATTCTTGAAATAAAATATTATCCCATCGTCAACACACCTGCAACTGATTTTACATTAATAAAATAATTTCCTTTGCAAAAGTAACTCGCTCCAACAATTAAAATAAACAAAGCAGCAAACGTACTCTGTAATAAAAAGTACGGATCGCTACTTTTGACGCAGCGCAAACTAAATAAAGCCACCCAAAGCTGTTACGACTGGTTAAATGAAAATTTCGCAGTAATTCCCACGTACACCGCGCTTTCTACGTTCATCGCAACGCGCGTATGACACATTGCGTTGAATGTCGCGCAGAGAAGGTGGGCAGCGACAGAAATCGCCGTTTTCACATTTTTTTACACATACGAAACGACGAGTCGAGCCGTCACTCTCAGGCAGTACACGGGACTCGTTTGCGAATCCGGAAAATCGGCGCCGTCGTTGCCCAAAAAAGGGATGTAATTGCACGTGGCAGGCTTGCATAAGCGAGAGGCGAGGAGTAAAAAAAAAACATACGAACAGGTCGTTTGCGACAAAAGGGCCGCGCGAAGCGGTGCCTCGTTTGTTCCAGCGCTGCGTGAAAGGCCCTCGGACGTCCGACGAGCGTTCGGTAAATAGACCTTCGCGTGATCTCACCGTTTTTTCGATCACGACGCAGTAATGATTTACTTTTTTTTCGCTTGGTTTGACCACCGAACTTCGCCGTGGAGGCTCGCTCTTTTGCCGCGTGAACCATTCAATTAGGCTGTCTTTCTGTTGCAGCGATTTTTTCTCATTTTTTTTTTTTTTTTTTTTTTTTGTATACTTCAATGTTTTTCGGCTACGAAAAGAAAATAAATTTTTTTATACTTATAAAAGAAGGGATTTCAAAGGATAGAAGTTGAAGCGATGGGAAAAACAGCATACGTTGAATTTTCTCTTGAACGATTGCAGTCCATTGTGAATCTATACAGCTGTACTGCAGGTAGCATTATTCCAACGTCAAAAGCCATCAAGCTTAGGGTCGCGAATTTCAGGCATTGCAGTGCAGTCAGCACATCTGTTGTAACTAAAATGAAATTGCAAGCTCGAATACCGAGGCACGATCGCAAGTTTAAGCATTTTGATGTAATTAATGACACAATTGGAGCTTCTGAATTAAATTCTGATTTAATTACTACCAGCTGCTGCAACATTAAAAACTCTTACTCTATTGGTTAAAAGTTTGAGCTTATACCTCTAAAAAATTAGTATTTATATAAATGTAACAATATATAGTATTTATATAAATGTTACTTACAAAACCTTCCAGACATTGTAGAAATTACTTTCTTATACCGAAGAATAAAGTACATGACCATTTTGATCCCACGAGCCTTTATTTAGTATAGATGTTCCATGTCCTGTTAAAATTACAAGGATCAAAGAAAATTGATGATATTTTAGTATTATCTTGATGATAAATGTTTTTAAATGCATCTGTCGAACTAAAGCTCATGGGATCAAAATAAGTATATCACTGGTTTATTTTATTGTACTACGCTACTAAAAAACAATTTCGAAAGTTTTATCTAAATCGACCATCCGTAGCTGTGATTCTCTCCTGATAAATCGAAATACATCGTCACCTTTTTTAGAATTAAAATTAAACATTTTACCCATATTCTAAAATATCAAAGCGTAAATCAATTAAAAACGAAAAGTGAAGTAAAAAAGTAAAATCTTCACCTTACGCGGCTTCAATCGTTTCCCGCAGCACTCGTGTACCCAGTGAATTTTCTCTCCACCACCGCTAACTCGAAAATTTTCTATTCCTAGCGTCGGTCGCGCTAACTTCTCACTTTAAAACATCGATAAAGTTGTCAGAGGCTCGGGGCTCGAAGTAAATTTTCACCATCGCTCACGTATACCCTCCCCTCGCCTTCGCCCCTTTTTTTTCTTACCTAATAACTCCCCCGACCGCGGGACTATCTCGGCCGGTCCGCCCCGTCCGGACACGGGTGAAATTTCAATTTGAAAAATGTCCAAGCGCTGCGAGGGAGGGCAAAAAAGGCGCGGCTCCCGGCGCATCCCAAGAGCATGAGCGAGCTCCTCGCCATGGGCGGCGAACCGGAGATCCTATCGGGGCGCCATCGGAATTAGACCGTGCAAAATCGCTTTGCGGCGCGTGCGTGCGACTGCGGAAGCGGATTATGCGGTGAGGAGGCGGTCGGCCGACGGGACGAGAATCACTCCGACCGCCATCAAAGACGTTCGTGCCGTGAATCCTTCAGGAGGATGGATACCCCTGATGCGCGCCTCCGATCTTTATCGTCCATGAGGAGGCGGGGGTGAGGGAGGGAGGGTCGTGCAGTCGGTGGCTTTTTGGCACTTGGACGCGCGCGAGGCTGCGGATAAGGTGAAATGAGCTTTTGCGAGCTGCTCCTTTCTTTCCTTTTTGTTTGTTTTTTTTTTTTTTGTGGTGGAAGGAGAAGCCTCGAGGTGGCGAGGATCGGTGATTCCGCGACAAAGGCTCGTTCGATGCATCGGCCCGTTCACGCTTGATATTCAAGGCATTAAATTCCATTCCGAGGACGATTGACCTACATTTTTATTGTTTACTTTTACGGCCCCGCTGTACGTGCGCTGGAATGGACTTTTTTCTCCGCCACCCCCTTCTTCTCCCGGCGCCATTATACGCCGCGCTGCGCGGAAAAAAGATAACGTGAATGTATCGTTTGTGCTATATGTGCGTGCGCAATATAAATCTCTGATTTCTTGGAGGAAAAGGGAGAATGTATTTTCTTCCTTTTTTCGTTTTGTTTGTTTGCTTGCGACTTGGGTTTTCTTTCCTTAAAAGGCCTGATGGAAAATTAACCAGAAATCAATTAGAATATGGATTTTCTGATTATCAGATAACGTGTTTTTTTTTAATTATTTATTGTTTTTTTTTTGGGAAAAATGTCCTTTTTATAAAGTAAGCGAATGCAAAGTTTAGTTGAAAGTACGCTAAACTTATTGGATAGTAAGACTAACAAATTTAATTGCAGATTTAAATTCACAATTACATTTAGAAAAAAATTCCAATAACATTTAGAAAAAAATTACACAATTACATTTAGAAAAAAATTCCAATAACATTTAGAAAAAAATTACACAATTACATTTAGAAAAAAATCCCAATAACAAATTTTTTATTGCTGATAGAAAAAAATCAATGCTGATATTGAAATTCTGTGTCTGAATTCTACGAAAATTTCGTAGATTTTAATTTAGAGTGCGATACTGAAAGAAAATTGCAATGTCACAACAACTTACAAACTGTTGTAAATAAATCTTAAAAATAAACATGCAATCATAGTAATAAGGAAGAGATTGAATTGTCTAAATTTCGAAGTGAAGTCGTTATGTCGCTCAAATCTTCGTTATGGTAAATATTCTGACCAGAAACAATTCACTGGCGACAGTTTCTACTTAAACTGCGCAGTCAGAAATGATGGTTAATTTTCTACCAAAAAGTTAATGAGTTTACTTTTTACATTTGAAATTGCTTAATGACGTAATTTAACAAACGCAGTTTATAACATCAATTTAAATCGTAGACAATAAAATAACCCTCGATAAATAGCGCAACTGCAGTTTACGGTGGAAATTTGCAGACTCGGGAGTTCATTAGAGCTAAGCTAAGACAAAGTATGATAAATGAACAGTTTTTAATTACGTTCCCCGTCATCAATCCTTTGTAGAAAATTTAATTCCGCAATAATATCTAGTCTTACTGCTACTATCAAGCACTTCAGGAAATTATATAATGAATGCTTTCTCAGCGTAACACTTAATTAATTGCATAGACACTCTTGCCTCGTTTTACTTGGTAGTTAATTTGTTTCATTAGTTACATCACACCTCGAAGCTGCACAATTACACGCTCAATATTACGTCGACCTTATCAATTTTTTAACTATTCATTCGAATTTATACTTCAAATCGTGCAATTATATCCGAAAAGTAATATACTCTTACTAAACTGATAAAAGTTTTAATACAGGTATTTAATAAATTAGTTAAATTAGCTCAGTTCTGAAACAGTAGTATAAGAGTTGATTTAGTCGGACAATCTAATAATCAGGTTTGCATTAGCGTAATAAACTAATCAAGCATGTTTCTCACCATACACCGACTCATACTACTGCGTTTTTATGCCGATTTACCTTGAAGACTGTATATTTCTCCATTCGTCCGAGCCTATTTTCAATTAAACACTTCGAAAAAGCAACTGCAATCTTTGAAAAACGACAACATTAGCAAAATGACTCGATTAAAAGCCTTATCTTCTTGAACATACGGTAACATTAAAAAAAGTTTTCACTTGATTAAAAGCCAAAACTCACAAAACAAACAGACACGATGAAGCGATGAAACAGATTGATTCCAATTAGGGATGGTATCGGCCTGCGCCTCGCGCTTTCGTCGGTGAAATTTTCCGGGAGATTCGGTTGTTTAGCAAAGTAGATTGCTTCGGCAGCGGGATCAGCGGGATAGTGCTCGCGCGTGAGGCCTGCTACGCGACGTCTTCGACAAATCCACTTCTCAAAGGATCAGGAGGAAGTCGGGCAAGCCCCCGACGCGGTCGCTTGCAAATTACGGCCGAACTTCTCGGCGAACTCGCGTATTTCACGTTTGCTGCGGCTCGGCGGAGCCAGCGCCTATATACCGGTTGATTCGCCTGCTTGCCGATAATTCGGGGGAAGCGCAAAAAAGTACACACGTGATCGAATTCGGTTCTTACATTTCAGTGAGGAATAGAATACTACTATGTTGACGAATTTGTTATTTGTCTATTTATTTATTTATTTAACTATTACGGACATAAATTTTGTTTATACAAAAATTACTATACAAAGAAACAAATTACTAGACACTTTTACTTTATGCTAGTAGTTAGATTTTACTAAAAAGTGGTACTAAAAGATTTTATCGCATTTTTAAATTCATATATATATATACAGGAAATAGCAGTAAATCGCCTTGAAACAGAATTTTAGTATCTTTTTAATTTAAGAACAGATGAGATAAAAATTCCTATTATTATTTGTAAACTACTCTTGAATACACGTAAACTTACTAATTATAATGAAGAGATTTCACGGTCTGTCATTCAAAAATTGTAGCCCTATATCTTTAAAATTATGAGCACAATAAATATTTGGTAGGCAAAAGATTTTTTAAAATAATGTAAACAGGCATTTTCAAATAAATATTTTACGGTAAAAAAATTAAAGAAATTTTTCATATAAAATTATTAATGTAAATTTCAATATCCACAAAATGGACAATGATATAAAAATCATTTTCTAATGGAGTCAATTATTATTTAAAAGAAATAAAATATTTAATAGAATATTCATAAAATATTCCATCGTACAATATAAAAATATTCTAATACAAAATGAGTTCAGCAGCAGTATACCGCGCAGTACATTCTCCTCGCCGCGCAACGCTCCCTCTATAAAATATCAAAGAAAAATCCCTCGAAACATATACGCGCGACAATCCTCGGCGCAGTAAACCCCTGCCAGACAGTGACGTAATCAGCGCAACTTCATTAACGCGACGTATGGATGGGCCGTCGGCGTCGCGTGTAATTCGTCGGCCCGCTTTCGCGGCACCTGCAGGCCTCCCTCCACCCCCGCACCATATAAGCCAGCCTTCCGCGGTGGTGGCGGGCTCTTTGTGGGACAGTGACGGCGCGGCTGGTGCACCGCTGCGCCGGCGGCATTCATCCGGGACGCGTGTTTCTCACTTTCCGTAGACGCGCGCAGATACAGATCGCGCGCTCTGTTGACATCCATTGATCACGGCATGAATAATGAATGGATACGCCCGGGCTGAATAATGCATACATCAGCCCCGGCATAACGCGCAGCGGCCCGAGCTTCGCGCGCGGATGAAGACGGAGACGCGGGAGAACGCGCCGTCTCCTTCGTCGTGTCCTAATGAGAGATAGGCCCCCAGCTGCGTGGAGTTACGCATCCTGCGAGAACGAGTCGTCGTCGGGGCGAAGTTACGCGAGGATTCGTTCTCCTGAGGGTGCGCCGAATACTAGTACTGCAAATACAGGATATCAAAAAAATTTACTAGACTTGAGTGTGTTTTGTGGCACACGATTTTTGGTTCAAACTTAATTTTCTTTTGAATTTTATAAGGTATTTTTAGGGTGCATGCAAAAAAGACACATAGGCGAGAGGGACACCCCCAAATAAGGGCTTCTTTATTGAGAGGGTCACTGTACGCTTCCCACAATTTTACAATTAAGGATTATTTTAAAATATGCTTATCTTTAATTTTACGTAATTTTTATTGGCGTTATATATTATTAGTATATTATTATTCAATATTTCTACCAAATAAAGAAACTAAAAAACTAATTAATAATTATTAACAATAATATATACAATCGATGTGTTTTTTAAATTTATATCTCGTTCCTCAAGATTCAGTCTTTTTTGGTCTCTTCTTGATATTTATTTCAGGGTCTTGAATTTCAAGACAAGACCAAGAAAAGACCAAGAATGAAAAAACTAGGTGCGCGAGTTAAAAATACTGTATAGGGGATGCTGGCCTACTTGCGGGGCGTAGTTGTGCACGCGACGAAGGGGGTGGTTGTTGTAGTGGCGGCGGTGCTTTGCATTTTTGTGGAGTGAGCTTTTGCTCCATTATTTGCCTGACTTACGCTGGATTTGAGTAAATTAAAAGTAAATACCCGGTGCTTATGTACGAAACTGTGCCTCGTACGTAAAGGGTAGATTTCACAGTTGTAGGGAGGATGGTAAGTGGAACGTATCAAGATACATTCAGAAGAGATCATTTGGTATTACAGTTTTTATGGGTAGAACGTTTATTAGACGCGGCAATAGAAAAGCGAATATTTGTTTGTTAAATATTAATCGATTAACTACAAAATATGAATGCTATTATCAAGGAACTAATATTTTATTTTATTATAAAATTATAATCCTAAATATCCTTTTTTTTACAAAAAATTTGAAATAATAATCGTGCACGCACTGCTTCTAGACTCTTTATAAACAATACATATTAATTCTTTAGACAAATTGTAAACTATTCAGTATTTTTCAGTAAAAGATTTTATATTACCTTTTATTTTTAATTTCTAGACTAATGCTAGTATTCATTAAGATAAAAAAAGTGCTATTAATAAATAAATTAATTAGTTGAGCTTGATTAATTAAAGCCTAGACTATATACCTACTATCCATGATCGTCAAAAAATATTTAACAGAACCTTTCTCTTCTATTACTATTGACCTGTTATTTATATATTTACAATAGGTAACATATTTTATTCCTCATTATTTCGCACTATTATTTTATCATTGTCAATTAAAAAATGACATCAGACATATTCAGCAATTAACGAATGAAAATTCAAATTCTAGATTTACGAACAAATCCGACGATCCCATTGAAAATCAAACTACCCCAAGTGTCGCCTCGTTGTATTGAAATTCACGCGGTGCCGGCAATCGAATTAATGAGGCGTAAAAATGAAATCAATTCGCTTGTTTTCCTCCGACCGGTGCCTTCGTTGCTCCCGTTTATTCTCCATCAGAGGGGCGTATAGTCAGCCCGGCGAAAAACTAATTATGATACCGTCGTGGTCGCGGCCAGAGAATCTCGTCGAGCTAACCCAACTAAGCCTCGCCCGGACTACCTCCGAGAATGTCGTAACGAAGCGGAGGGAGGGGCGAGGTCGAGGGGAGGTGAGCTGACGGAAAAACAGGGTATAGTATCGGAAGCGAAGAGAGAAAGAGCGGAGAGACGCCGCGCGCGACTTCGGGGAGGGCGAAGTTCGCGTCAGCCGGACGACGCCGAGTAGTTTCGGTTTCAGCAACATCTCGACCGGCGCGCCGGGACCTTTCGCAATTTGCGCCGTGGTTCCGATTGCGATTTCGCATCAGCGAGGGAAGCGGGAGGGCCCGGGGGTAGGAGAGAAGTTCGCTTCCATCCGGGCGTTTTTTCTTCTTTTTCTTTTTTTTTTCTTCGCGCTCGCTGTATCGATTCCACTCTCGCGTTCGGGGAAAAAGGATCTCTTGTAAGTAAAAAATTTCTTTTTCTTTTTCTATTTCTTTTTTTTTCGAGTTTCGAGCTGCTCTGGTTTATTTCTTGTATCAAAAAGTAAGATTGAAAGTTTATTGTTGGGAAATTTAAAAAAAAAATTGTCATGCCGGATAGATGCGAATTTTGTTTATTTATAAATGAATGTTAGACTAATTAGTGACTTTTGATGAACTACTAGTCACACATTACTCGCACGTAGAAAGGATCCGAGGTAACTGTGTAAAAATTGTATAGTAACAATTATTATTAATTACACTACTCAGTAACGAAGAGACATACTCGCATTTAACAGAAAATTTTTATATTTTATAGAAAAAGTTGTTATTTTATTTCGTACTTTTTCATAATATTATTGCAAAAAGTTATATAAATTCTTTATTACAATTCGGTAGCATATAACCTTCAATTACTTCATTCTCGACTCTTCGAAAGGATCGATTGACCGAAAGAAATAAATCATTAAAAAACTAATTGAGATCGTTAAAGCGATTACATATTTTATAAAGTCGCTAAAATGTGAAATTCAAAGCGTTTAATTCAAGAATTAAATAAATGATTGTGCCTCCCGCAGTAATACTAAATAAAATATTTCAATTTTAAGTGGATCATAAAATCTTTACTACTTCCTTCCAGTAATTTATGCCTTAATTAATAAACAAAATAAACAACGCAATTGAATTATCACCAATTAGTTTAAATAATTTAACAAAAGTACCGTCACTTTATTTACACCATACCGTAAAGATCCACCAGTAAAATTCCCCTATCCGAATTCAATTTCAAAATCTTTATATCAGCGCCACGCGGAACCATAGTCCCCCGAGTGTTGCAAATACAAATGTAAATTAATTCCCGGCCGATAAGTTCTGCAAGTCCCGGAGCGAGCTCGAGGTGCGGGGAAAGAAGACGAGAGCCGCGGAACGGACGGCGAATGAAACAGAGAGAGTCGAGGCGGGGGAGTGAGGTGTCGAAGCCGTCTGGATAGGAAATGAGAGGCGCGGCGGAGAGAAAAGAGGTATGAATTGGAAGGCCCGCGGGGGCGGCGCCTCTTCGCGTGTTGTCGCAGCTTTATCGAATTCCGTCAGCGCGCTAACTCGATCAAGCCGCTCGGCTCGGGAATATTTACCCCTGCTCTGCGAGAGAAAGCGAGATGATAAAGAGAGAGGGAGAGAGACAGAGAGAGAGAGAGAGAGAGAGAGAGAGAGAGAGAGAGAGAGAGGGAGAGCCGTCTAACTCTCCCGCACCATCCTGCCGGCGTAGCGTAGCGTTTCCCCTGGTCCTCGCAATTTGCGCGACTCAAAGAAGCGCGAAGGATCTACGTGCCTTCTTTGTAATTTTCTTCATTGTTAGAAATCCCCCTGGCTGATTCGGATTGTTAGTCGCTCGGGGCTGCAGCTCGCGAGAGCGAGCGTTTTGTTTGCAACTGCTACGCTGCATTCTCAGCTATTTCATAAGCTGCGAGAAATTTAGCTGCATTTGCCTAGGTGGGGCTTTAATTTATTCGTTTAAGAAGTCTGAAATCTGCTTAACATTTATCACAAACGATACATACAGATTTATCTGGGGGTATTTCTACATTGTTGCTTGGATGGTGCGTTATTGCTGGAAATAAGTAGAAATATCGAGATTTTATGAAGCATTCCGTAACGACGATCTCTCCTTTACTTATTTTCTCAACTTTATTGTTCGCTTCTCTCAATTATTTTATTTTATTTATTTATGTTTTTTTATTAGTTTTTTTTTTTATTAAATTCTCTATCTAACTTGTACAACTTAATGACAGTGTTTAAATTTTTTAACCGATATGTTTACCATAATACTCATTTTGTATCTACTTCTCTCTATAATTCTTTATTTTAATATCAAGAAAAAATGTGCTTAATTAGAATAAGTTTGATTGAGCCCCCTTGCGCAGGCTAATAATTGAAATGATATGATTTTTTTTTTTTATTATTTAATTGTGGAAATTAAATACTTTTTATGATGTGATGAGCCCAATCAAACGGTAAATAATAGTTTTTAAGGGGGGTTAGTACCTATAAATTTTTTCTTCTTCAATGACCTGAAAAATAAAAAGTACAATATAAATTGTTTTG
>JAWWEN010047095.1:0-11900 GCA_035582955.1 Sycophila texana
GCTAACGAAAATCAGCCGTTTCAACCCCTTTGCACGGTTTCCGAGCGATCATTTTTTATCAGAAAGATGTCTTTTTTTGTGAGTAATCGAATAAAATTGATGAGAATAGGGAGCCTCGGCTGCAAAAATAGTTATTAAAGATTTTGTAAATATCGAGGGTAGTCCTGCTAACGAAAATCAATCTGTTAGCAAAGATGGTCTTGATCGGACCAGGTTTTTGAGTCTGATGATTCAGTATGTCGAGGTATAAGGAGTCATCAAAGACATCTAGAATATCCTTATATATCGCAATATAAATTTGTCTGTCTGACAGAAGCAAAACTACAAACAAAACCTTGCCACAACCTGAGAAATGTCTCCCAATCGAGCTGGAAAACAAAAAATATAAAATGAAAAAAGCACAATAAAAAGAAAGCAGTAGTGAAAGGTAACAAAAGAGAAAGAGAGATAGCGAGAGAGAGAGAGGAGGTAATTGTGTGCTGAAAAAATAATCAGCTGCCGGGTCACGTACGCGCGCGGGTACTTCGGCCGAATGAAGCGCGTCTAGTGCAACGCCGGCGCGGGACACCCCTTCCAATCTCGGCGAGACGCGCTCCCTGCGTGACGAAGTGCTCGAGCCGCGCACGTGCATTATGCACTCCCTCGGTCGCTCTTCGCGGTTTTGGAGCTTTTTTTTCAAGGGCCAGGCGAGCTTTTAATGGAGAGTGCGCGACTTTATCGCACTCGACCGACGCGCCCTTCGACAGATTGCAAATTATACCTGTGGCAATATTTTTTTTTTATTTTGGTGCATTTTTGTTGTTGAGGAATTTTTTCAGGATATTCTTGTCGGTATTACAGAGCCGACATGGAAAAAATAATTGTCACAGTAGTCGGGATGGGGAGGCCCTCAGATCCGTGAACAAAACGTCGCTTGAATGGACGCGTCTGACTCTCGTCAGACTCTTTTTTGGCATATCAGCGAAACATGGAAATAAATGCCCCACCGAAAAGGGACGCAAAAGAGCGAGGTGACCCTGGGCGCATTGTTTTTCGTCCTCCGAATAGACGTAAAAAATGCGACAATCGTCTCTGTCGGTGCGTTTCTTTTGCGAGGCTAGTTGCGAGATGTTGCGCTTGTTCCTTTGTTTTGGAGTTTCTAGAGCTCTTCTAAAGCCCCTGTACTTGGTGCTCCCCCATGGCTGAATTTCATGGCCGAGGGAACTTGTTATGGTAATCTTTCCATTTGGAAATAAGTGCCATTAAAATTTTTTTATGAATTCTAATTTAAAGACTCCTTAAATTGGGAGATACCGTTTATGCCCCGTTATATCCATCCTGGAATATTAAAAAATAATCAGCACATACTTTTTTTTTCTTTCAATTATTAACAAAGACGCGAGACATTAATTGATAAACATTAAATTGAAAAGAAGAAGAAAAGCGAGTTGATTATTTTCCACATTGTATTATTCCGGGATATAAAAAACATCTTAATTAGACATAGCTTTGATTGTATAACTATTTAAATTCTCGTTTATCTCATTAAATATTGTTTTATTAATATAAGTGAAGAAAAATGTATAGCAGTCCACTGCGTTTTAGAGAAATGGCACGACGTCCAAGAAAAATAAGAACGAGTGATGCATCAGAGAAAATAGTAGAAAATTCCACTGTTCTTCCGATGAAAGATTTGTTCGCTGTTAAGAGGGATGCAACACCTTTAAATGTGGCCCCACGTAATTACCTAAAAATGAACGAAGATGAATTATTAAAAATTTTTTTAAAATATATAGTTAAATTACATGAAATTTGTAATAAAATTATAAAAAAAAAATTTATAAACCCATCGTAGGCCAAAAACTACATGAAACTCAAGCATTTTTTATTTATCAGTAGTTTTTGTCCTTCAGTAGTAGCCTTCAAAGAATATTCTCTTATACAACTCTTCGGGCACAAATCACATAAAATACCTAAATTTTAAGCCCGAGCTCATTCAAATCCATCAAGTTGTTGGATCTGCAGATTGCACCAAAGGCTAAATTGAGAAACGATCATATCCATGGATACGATGGGTTTGTAAATATTTTATTTTTTTTATATTTTTTTTTGCAAATTGCAAATTAAATGCAATTTAACTATATTCTAAAAAAAATTTTAATAATTCATTTTCATTCATTTTTAGGTAATTATGATGAGCCACATTTAAAGGTGTTGGATACCCTTAATTGAACACGAAACTCATTCGTTATGTCACTCAATATAAAGCAAAGAACGCAGTCTGTTATATGCCTCACAATTTCTCTGCCATTCATTTATAAACAATAATTTATATAAAATTTTTTCTAAAAACAATAACAGAAGAAACTAATTAAACGAACACCTAAATCTTTAATTAATCCCACGAAAAACTTATAAAATAAATAATGAAAAAAACGACTTCGTCCGTCGACCAAAGTTCGACACGGGGAATGTCGCGTAGATCCAGGCGCTCGCTCAGCGCCTCGCTCGGCCTGGCTCGGACGCGAGCAGAGTCCCTTACACACGCATTACATCGGGATTACGCGCGGCTTGTATAAAAGCGTGGAGGCTCTCTTACCGGAATGTAGCCGTCGGGCTGCGGCCTGTCGGTGTCCCTGAAAGCAGAGAAATGCCATTCGTCAGGATGACGTTGGGGATTTTCGCGACCGACGGGTCTGACCGAGCCATCGGGAGCACGAGTTCAAGTTCATGAGCCTACGTCGCTCCCCCTCTCACGTCGTTTTTTACGACCAGACAAAAAGTTTAATTCGAGGAAGGGAGCGCGAGCGAGCTTCTTGTTTACTCACCGATGTCTTCGCCGGATCACGGGCGTCTGCGGCGTGCTGTCGTGGATGATCACCTGGGCGACGTCTATCTCCTCGCACTTCTCATCGTCGTTGTCCGATGTCGTTCCTATTATAACATGAACAAGATCGAAAATTTTATTATTACTAGTGAAATCAAACGCGCGCTCGCGCATCCACATTTTTATTCGTATGTTTTTGTTTATTCGTAGATTTTTAAATTAATAATTTAGCACGGTTAAAAAGTCTGTGTATCTGCATTTGGTGTGTATCAAACAGGAAATTTACGTAAATAATTTACGTAAATAATTCACACAAATTTTGTGTAAATTGTAAGCCACTGCACATAAAAAAACATTAATATTGCGTAAAATTTGTGTTCTTTTTTCATTTAACTCGTTTCTGAAATTAATATAATTGAAATGACTGATATTTACAAGAATTTTACAGATATATTACACAAATTTTGTGTAAAATCCAGTAAAATCACTGTACACAAATTTTACACAAATTTTATATAATTAATTCATCAACTAGTTTAAGAAATAACACTTTTTTTTTGTGTTATTTCTTAAACTGATTTTTAACAGTGAGTGCCTTTTAACCGGATGTGCTTGTGCGCCAATCAAATTGCCGCGTTTTAAATTGTTTCGCAACATCTTGTCATAATTTTTTTAAGAAAGCATTTTATGATTACGATTTCTGTTTACGATCAAACTAGTTTGTTTCGATTTTTTGTTATAATTCAATGGAATTTTTTTTAGTCAGTCTTTTGCCCAATGTTTTTTGACAATAGTTTATTTTTATAATAGCATTTTTAATCTAGTTATTATTAGTCTCTTTATTTATGTGATTTTCTACAGTATTTTTAAACATTTTTGGAACGTCATTGGATTAACTAATGACTTAAGTTTTTGATGTAAACAATTATAAGTACGAACATTTTTTATAAATATTTTTTTCGTTGTTTAAGTTGATTTTTAGTTTCCTATTATTAGAATCATATTAGAATTCTAGTATTATAAAAACATTGTAATTATTTTGTTATATCCATTTTTATTAAACTACTATTACTCTATCGGCATTTTTTCTACAACTAAATTTAAATTTAATTGTAACTCCATAGAAGCCATTGCGCAAAAGTAAGTAGAATTCACTGTTTTTAAAGATAACATTAATTTTTCCAACCTACTTTTAATCTTTAAATTCTAAATAAAAACAGACATAAGCGCCTTAGCTTAATATTGCTTATAATCCAGAAAGTCACCTCTTAGCTACGCGAGCCTGCCGCCGATTGAAAAGACCTTTCGATCGTTCCCCATTTACAGCGCTAGATTAGCAATTAGCAGTCCTCGAATTGCTGCCTAATCGGCAACCCGAGTATATAGTGTCGAGTCTTAACGTGAGATTATTGTTCGCCGAGGGCAGTGTGGCATGACGTCAATGTGTCAACTGGTCCCGCGTTCCCTCGTATCGATTCCTTCGCTCCTCCGGAGTCGCTTTCGCGCGGAGCAAGTGGTCCGGTCAGCTTATTACGATTATGCATTTGCATATAGCGAATACGCGGGGCCTCGCGTTTCTCCGTACAATAAATAAAGGGATTTT
The DNA here is from genome assembly GCA_035582955.1 of Sycophila texana. Classification (NCBI taxonomy): domain Eukaryota; kingdom Metazoa; phylum Arthropoda; class Insecta; order Hymenoptera; family Eurytomidae; genus Sycophila; species Sycophila texana. The sequence goes on from JAWWEN010047095.1 coordinate 4,410, forward strand.
TCGCGGGGATAAATTAGCTTTGGTTATTATTTTTTTTTTTTTTTTGTTCTGACTCACCGGGGCGCGATCTGGTTTCCTCGTGCTAAAACTGTCACGCGACAGTGTTTTTAGCGGATTTCGATAGTTTAAGGTGATAAGAAGATTTTCTTTTCAGTAATTAATTTATGCGAGCGGATGGACGTTCAAAATTGCGCTGCTTAGTCTCATCACTGTCGCGATTTAATTAAAGTTCTTGCGTTTAAATTACCTTCGGATTTTGCCTTTCGGGAGCTCGCAGAATCGTCCTGCAGTAGATCGTCAATGTTGGTACAGTTCCCAATGAAGAGCGGAAGATTCGATGGTCTTTTGCGCGGGGCCGACCTTCTTGGAGGAGCTGGTAGGGTTATACTGACGTTATCGTAAGGCGAACTTCGACCGGCGTAATTGTCTGGTGGATCGGGTGGATTTTCAATCTGAATAAGAAAAACGATCGAATTAGGGTCAGTTCATTTTAAATATTTTATTTTATTTCTTTTCTTGTTGTTTACTCTACAGTAATATATTATAACGAGCTTTACACTCAAAATTTTGTAATTTCAACAAATTATTTCTTTAAGGAGTTCTTTAAGGATTCTTTAAGGAAATAGTTTATAATTAAAGTGACTTTAATGAAATATTTAGTTGGCTCAACAAAATATTCAGTTGATTCGATGAAACCATTTCCTTGGAACTCCTTAAAAAAATATATTTTGTTGACAAAACATTAATCTATTATTAATTAATAATTAATCTATTATTATTAACATGCGGTTACACTTTTAAGTCTTAAAATAGATAGTCAATGCATAACACCAAAAAAAAATGAGGCAAAGTACGGTGTGGACTAGACCCGGGTACCCCACTCCCTAAACTTAATCCAGTGAAATTTTCACTGACTTTCGCAGTGAAAAATTTTCCACTTAAGAATTAGCGAATTTTCCACTGATTTAAAGTGAATTAATATTTCACTGAAATTTCATTTAAAATTGGCTGATTTTTCAGTTGAAATTCACCAATTTTCGTAGTGCATTTTCACTAAATTTTCAGTGAATCCATTTTCACTAAATCGTTCAGTAAGTATTCACTAATTTCCAGTTGCGCACTTATAACTTCATGAAACAGTGGATATTCACTGTAAATTAGTGGATTTTCACTGGATGGAATTTAGAGAGCAGTGTGTTAAATTTAACACCATTCTTTTTACAGTGAAGAATTAACACCTACCCCTTCCGGACTAGCTCTATCCCCAAGTGGCTCGTCCTCCAGTGGAAATCTGGGCAGCAGCCCCCTGCTATCCTGCCGTCCACTGCCTATCTCTACATTCTCGAAGGACTCGGACGAGTCCGAATTGCTATTAGACGCCTCGGCGTTGATCCTCTGCACGCCCTCGGGTACGTTCGACGAGCTGTCGAGCCACCAGGGCCGCTCGCCCGAGTCCACGTGCTTCAGCCTGCTCACCGGGAACTTGCGCTCGCTGGTGGAGTCGGTGGCGCGACTGCGCCGGCTCACCGCCGGCGACACCGGTATCACCTCCACGCCGTCGGGGACGTTTTCCGGGTCGTCGGTGAGCCACCAGGCGCGCTCCCCGGACTGCTGGTGACGCAGCCGGTTCGCCTTGGCCGCGCGCCCGCTGCGGGAGCGCGTACTCCTCGTCGAGTCCTTGCGACTCAGGCTGCAGGTTGTGGGCGTCTCTCGACGGGCGGGGCACTCCTCGTCCGCAATGTTGTTGTCGTTCGCGTCCAGCCACCAGGCGCGCTCCTCCGAGTCCTGTCGCCATATCCTCATCTTGAACTTGCCTGAAGGAATTGTCAAGATCTTAGTCTGTTGTTGATACACTCTAGCTTTTAGTACAGTGGGAAGTTAAGTTGCATCAAGTGTCCGTTTTAATAAGGTTTTATTGCGAGCATAAACTATTTTAAGATAGTTTTATGACTCTGAAAAGTTTAATTAGCCCCGCGTGGAGGCGTCCTTTGCGTCATTTAACTTAAAGAAGCTGTTTTAATTTACTTTTGAAAACAATTCTTGGAACGTCACTTTTGCAACTTTACTCGTTATTCACTTGTTTTTTTAAAAAAAAAAAAAAAAAAAAGCCGTTCGTTTAGAGACAAACATTTTTTTTATCGGTAAAAGATATATTGTTCCAGTGTCTGAGTAGCCGCGCGTGCGCGAACGAACGAGATACCCGCGAGTCTCGTGGCGTCGGTCAAAATACATCGTTCGCGCGATTACGATTTAACGTGTTAACGCTCGGCCGCGAACTGTTTCTTTATTGCGCAATCGCGGCTAATATTTAACTCCACGACGCGTTTCGCTCTTCTTCGCTTCCGACCTGTTTTAACTTTCGAGCGAGCGTAAACATTTTCGAGGCGAGATTCGTCGCGTCACGTGCCTTACCGCCTCGTTTATCCGCTGTATAACTTATATTATATTTTGTTCGTACAAACAAAGCGTATAAAATTCCTCATCGTCATAAGGTAAAGTACCCGAGTTCTGGACACTTTTTCAGACTAATCATAAACTAACGGCGAGTGTTCAGAACCAAGAAACGAAATTTTTTGAAAATTCTTAATGCAATCATTAGTTTATAACCTATTTTATTGATTTATAAAACAAAAAACTTATTTTTATGCTCTTTTACTTTAAATAAATAAGTTTGAAAATATATGTACAGAACTCCTAAAAATGGACAACATCCTGCGTTGGAATTAGATAGTCAATATCTACCAGGATTCGGACCGGCATTCCCTACTAACCTAAGATTTCTCTGCCTTCTTCCATAAGGTACGCGCATAAGAGGTGGACGAAATCATACCTGGATCCAGACAGTTTTCCCTGCTTTGTCCCTGATACCTGCCAAATCCCTGCCTTTTCCTACACGGGATATGTTGAGCTAGGACCTAAAAGATGGACAGTAACAGGTCTCTATATCTGGACAATCCTACTTTTACGTTTAAATATGCGTGTCCCGCTTTCGGGATCTGAGAGGTACCTAAAGTTGGACACATATTTAACTGTAAACCTAACCTCAAAAAGTTTTTATATCGTTTACGATGAATTCATAAAATATTGACGTGACAGCATAGTTAATATTACAAACAATGCTAACGAAGAAATCTTTTTACCGTCTCAATCTTTTTTGTGGTTATTTTTTGTTGTCCATATTTCAGGTCCCATTTTGCTGGGTGTCCAAAATTCGGGTACTTTACCTTATTCGTACACACTTTAATATTAAAAAAAAAATCATAGTTTTGCAGACGTTGATTATTTCATGAACAACACGGAGTAGATCGATTGAATATCACTAATGTAGGCTCTCGAAAATCCTTTGCCAATTACCATCGTCCGGGAGGGTGGAGCTGATGGTGGTATCCTGGCTCAAGTCGTTCCCCACACTCCGGTCCCTCTGCACGCCCTCCGGCACATTATCAGAGTTCGGATCGAGCCACCAGGGCTTCTCACCCGACGACTGGTGCCTCAAGCGCCCCTTCTGATCCGAGGCGGACGGACTCAAGCTCTTCCCATTTGATTCAGAAAGCTCCCTCGGCTCCAGTCCTCCATTCTCCTGCTTCGCCTTGAACAGGTTCGTAACCGGCGCGAGGGCCCTCATGAGGAAGGACTTCGCCTCGGACTCGGACCTGTTGCTCCGCGGGCTGGACGGCGGCCTCGGCGGCTTCTCCGCGTTCACCGACAACTCGTCCGCCGACGAGGCCAGCCCCACGCTCGTCCTCGAGCTGCACTTGCTCGGCTGGCCTCGCCTCTGCATCTCCGGCTTGATCAGCTGTTCCTCCTCATCCTCGTCCTCCTCCTCCGAGTCCTCCTCGGAGCTACCCTCGGAGCTGCAGTCCTTCGCGGGCGGCCAGCCGCGCGACCTGAGCGACGCCGAGGAGGCCGACGAGGCCACCTGTTGCGCCGGCGGCACCTCCGAATTCGCCTCGGACTGCGAGTCCTGCGAGCTGACGGACACGCTTCTCTGGCACTTGGCGCGGGGCTTGCGCTCGGCCAGCTGCGAGCGCGAGGGGTCCCCGTTCTCCATGTTCAGGGCGGACTTCCGGAAGTCCTTGTTGACGTAGCGGGCGGGCCCGCAGGCCGCGGCGCCCTTGCCGAGCATCTCGCACTTGGGCACCGGGGGCTTGCGCGCGTCCGGCGACGAGGCCCGGCGCGAGCTCACTGACGGCGCGCACGGGCTCGGGCACTTGCCGCCGACGCTGGCGGAGGAGGAGCCGGTGGAGGTGGCAGCGGCGGACTTTATTTTCGTCGACGACGCTGCACCACCACCGCTGGGAGACGTCGCGGACTTGCAGCTGGCGGTTGGCAGGCTGACAGACGACGACACCTCGGGCGACGTCGTGCGCCGAGTCGAGGAAGCGGAGCCGCTGCGAGTTCGAGAGGGCTCCTCGCTGGGACGACGTCGTGATCCTGGGCTCTCGCTCGACCGGGAGTACGAGTAGCCGCTGGGCTGAAGCCGCTGCTGCGTGGTTCTGGGCGTGTAGGAGCTGGCGCCGGAGAGTTTGTCGAGGTAGGAGGAGACCCATGGTGAGCCGGTGAGTCTGGCGGAGGAGCCGCTGGTGTATCTGGCGCCGGTGTAGCGGGGTGTTTCTTCGTTGGACTTGTCGGCCTGTTGCTCGCGGTCTTGGCGCTCGATCTTCTCCAGCTGGGATTTCTTGTACTCGCGTTGGACGACCTTGGGCGGAGGATCCAGTCGTTTCGTTCTGGTGTAGGCAGTGAGCGGTGGCGGTGGGGTTGGCGATGTAGCCCTCGTGACCACCGATATGACTATCGTCTCCTCGTCCTGAGGTGGGACCTCAGGTGAGGCTTCCACGGGATCGTTCACTTTCTCGGGGTCTTCGTTTGCTTTCGGTGCTTTTGCGAGCTCGTCCGGTGCTTTGGGAATGTCTTGGCGGTTGGGGCTCGTGGTGGGTTTGGTGTTGGGCCTCTGTAGCCTCTCGGCGTAACCTACGCTGATGGTCACGCGCTCCGGGTTGTTCCTGGACGACAAGGAGTACCGTCCGCTACTCGTTGTGCCGCTGTACTTCGAGGATAATGGCGCCGAGCACGACTCCGAGGTGCCTAAAATCAAATCATCGTCATTAAACTTCTGAACCTTCTAAGTTGACGTCAAATGTTTTTGTTGTAACTACTCACTCGAGTCATTATTGCCTTTTGCGAGGGTTGGATTCTTAGAATACGACAAAGGTCTGTAGGATTTGGAGCTGACATCGGGGCTGGGTTCGCGCGTCGTCGTGGCTGGTACCCTCAGTCCTGATCGGTACGACGTAGTTGGCTCTCTCTTTTCATTGGTATATGCACGGTTCGTCTCGGAGAATCTGGAGCTTGTGCTGTCGGGTTCGCGACTAGCCTCGCGGGAACCTCCACGGTAACGGTCCAGTACCGAGGAGGGTCTCTCGATGCTGGTTGATTTTTTGTCCCGGCTCAGACTGTACCTCTCCAGGAGTGAGGCCGAGCCGTTGGAGCAGCGGCTATGTGGTCGGGAGTCGTCCTTCGCTGTCTTTACCGGAGTTGCTCTGTCTTTCTCCGAGGTTTTGTTGTCTAAAAAAATTATTCAATTGTTAGATTTTATAATTGAATCAATTCGATGCTGGTATCTGTTTGGAAAGTGTATGTGAGCAATTGAGTAGTAAATATTGAAAAGATAACAATTTAAGCGTCAGTATTATAGTACTACTTTTAATTCTTGATGAAATGAGTCAAGATAGAAGACGTTGTGTCTAAAAAGACGATATGTTAATTTAAAAAATTTTCAGTATGCGTAACTTCCAGCTTTAATGAGTCAATCAATTTTCATTGGATTGATATTAAAATGTATAGGTAATTGATGTCATTATGGTGTGAAGAGTGGTTTCAATTCACATTTTGTTAGTAATTACCTGAATTTGGTCAAAAACTATTTAAATTTTTTGAATTTCAGTAATTTCGCGAATTTGTTGTTACAGAGCTAATTTAATTATTTACTGAAAATATTTTGCTTCGTACAACTCTTCACACCATAATGACATTGATTAGCTATATTTTAAAATCAATCCCATGAAAATTGATCTATTGGACTCCAGCTCCAGAGACGTAAATCTCCAGGTTACACAAACAGTAAGAATTTCGTATTTTTCAAAAAACAGCTTTAAGTTATCTTTACTAAAGTTAAAGAAGGAGAATTAATCTGCTCTGGTTATAACTTTTTAACTTTTAGCAAGATTTTTCAATTTTAAGAATTTTTAAAATCACCTGTAACCAACAGCTTATTGAGTCCATGTAAATGATAAGTTTTCTTGTAATTGAATTAAAAACTTTACAAAATTTATATTGGATTTTAAATGTTATCAATCACTAACATTCTCAGTGTGAGTATTGATAATTTGCACTCTATTTTTATTGAATTTATAGTTTATAAAATATTTTGCGAATAGCAAAACTCTACACTGATAATAAGGTTAGAAATAACAAAACAATAAAATAACCGTAAATAGTGCAATACGCCTACGCGTATTTTTTTTTGCTCTTTTATATTCAAATATAATTTAAAATATGCGTTATTCTAAATAATAAATTATTATTTAATTAAATAAATTATTCTAAATAATATATCTACGTCTATTAATCGAAAAATATTTTTCTTTGGAGTTTCAGATATTACGGAAAAAAAATGTATTAATTTCTAGAATACTAATTTTATTTACTCCACCTTTTTAATGTTTCCAGAAAAATAAAAAGGCAATTAAAATATGTTAATCAATAAGTAAGTCAAAACAAAATTTGCCTCAAACTAACTCACAGGAATATTTGTAGGGCTTCTCGTTGGCTTTATCCGTATCTTTCTTAGCGTATGACGTAGAGTAGGAGCTGCCGATGCTTTTCTCCTTCGCGGCGGGCGTTCTGGTAGAACCCGTTCCGGTGGCCCCGTAATTATTTCTGAAATTGCCCAAACTGCTTCCGGGGGATGCATTTCTCCCGTAAGTACTGCTGCTGCCAATGCCCGTCCTTGCCCTGTACGCTCCAGTGTCATTCTAAAATAAATGAAGTTCTTGATTAATTTCTTCCTCTTTTATATTATGGGTATAATATATTTTTTCTTTGTCGATAATTATCAGGTTGCAACTGATTTAAAATCTTAAAATATAAAATATTACTACGCGTAAATCACTTTTGTAACAAGGCATTAGAAATATTAGAATATTAAGCATGTGTACATAATTTTAATATAATTCTTTTTATGCATTAATAAATTTTTCATTTTAGTATCCAATTAAGATGATAATAATTTTTGCTCAATAAATTTACTTAAGTTATTCTATTAAACAGCCGTTTAAAAAATCCATTGAAAACTTTTCGAGAAAGTCCATGATATTTGAGTTGACTACATCAATTACAGTACGGAACAAGTGTAATATCGTCGGTCTGGAGCAAGAAGGTGCCATCTCGGACTCCAGTTGGAAAAGTGCCATCTCGGAGCCCGAGTTGGGA
>JAWWEN010047106.1:0-11899 GCA_035582955.1 Sycophila texana
TGATTGGCTCACGGACATATCCGGTTAAATGGCGCTAAATTTAAAAATCTAACCTCAAAAATACGATTGTAAAAAAAAGTGGACGCGCGAAGCGCGTTGGATTTTGATAGTTTTATAAACTAGAAGAATTGAGCGCGCTTATAGACGTTCCTTGTAGTCATTTTTTAGGCTACGATGACAATCTTTCTCTCTCGACATTAAATTTTTTTTTTCGAAAATCAAAATCGAGTTCGAAATTCGAAATCGAGATTCGAGATAGCAAAACCGATATTTCGTCTATTATTTTTGGAGTATGAGTTTTTCTCGTTTGAAGAAATTAGAGTAGTGTCATGGAGAAAAAGATAAGTTTTAATATGGAAGGAGCGCATTACGTCCCAGGACAGTGGTAGGACATCAGTTTAATATTCTCTTCATGGGAGGAATAGTTGTTTTAAAAAATGTACACACTTCGTGTAATGCAAATAATTTTATAAAGTCAATGAAACATTCATCGTTGTATAAATTATAAATAATGACGAATTACGTTTAATGGGGATTCCAGTAATCAGCCCGACCACCTGTTGTAAAGATAAGCGCATAAAACTTAAGTAATATTTTTAAAATCCAATTTATTGCGTAAAAGAGATTAGCGTTAAAATATTTAAGAATGAAAATTTACGATGACAATGCGATAAAACAGGGCTTCACAACAAGCGCAGAAGAAAAATGAATATAATCTTCGCAAAAGTTTCATTAATTAACTATAACAAATTAAAAAATAATTACTGCACAATGCAACGCGCGCATTATAAGTTCACAGCGATTAAAATGATTTTCCATTCAGTATACGCGAGAGAAAATGCAATAAATTAGCATCGCAATCCAGCATTGTTCCAAAGTAACTTCTTCCCCCAAGATAAGACTCTACCTCTGCTGGCGATCCTTCTTCATGCACAATCTGCGCTAAAAGGCCAGTCCCATCCGATAATCTGAGTGTATCCTGCTATGACCCAATAACCTTCGACCCCCCCCTCCTCCCTCGGCAATTTTAAAAGACCTCTCGGATGAAGACGCACCCCAGTCGGTTGGTTTTCTAGTTCAAGTTGAAATTCCCGATTGGCGTCGTCATACTCAACTGAAGCCTCTGGCGCATCTTTATCTCAGGGAAGGATCACTCGTTCCGTAGGAGGCGAGGCCTGCTGAGGTTTGCTCGCTCATTTACGCGAAACAGATGAAAAAAGACGGTCGCGGCTCATTTGATGCTTGGCCTCGCTAAGTATCTGCTGGACGTTCGATGAGATCCTTTCGAGACTGTCGATGTAATATATACATATTTTAATATTTATTTATGTATAAATTGTTTATAAAAAAATTCTAAGAGAGGTACTAACTTCAGTGCCACATTGGTGGGCACTTTCAGTGAAACGTTGGCACAATAAGATAATTGAATAAAAATTGGTTCATGAATTGCTGATCATTTAAGTCATCATCATCCATTAAATTTGAATATTTTTTTGCTGAATTTTTTAAAGTTATCTGGGTGCCTCGGTACTTTTATTTGGAACACCCAGTGGATTTTCAATGTCCAATATAAAGCGTTCATCGACCTATTTATAAGAATAAACTTTATGATGTTTAAATTTAGATGGTGCTCCACTTTGAATAGAATTAAAGAACGAAGAATTTAGAATTTCAATTTTATTATTTTACGATTACAATTGTAAGAACAATTTACATAGTTATATAAGTTCATACTATATTTACACATGTGTTGTACATTTTTTATTGATTTTGATGATGAATGATTTGCAATATTGGCAAATAAATTCATTAATTTAAACACGTGGCATATTTCCTACATGGTAAATAAAAATAGTAATTATACAAGTTAACGTTGAAATACCAGTAAGATAAAGGATTATAAACAATTCGATTTGCAATACGCGTATATATTATAACGATTGCTGTACCCTAACTCATCTTATTGGTAAATCACCAAATGAGCTAATTGCGACGAGCCTTGTAATAATCCCAAATATATAGGCAAACAAAAAATCGGCACAATAATTATTATGATCGAACGAGTCGTAATAGGACAATGAGCAGCGTTGTTGGCAAGTCGGCGGCGAAGACGAGTTGCAAAATAGCATTACAAGATTATAATTATGTTTCCTATCGGCGTAATTGAGGTGGATATCTCTTCGGAAGGAGGCGCGCATATCTGTGTGTGTATGTGTGCATGAGTGTACTGAGGATGGGCAGAGAGGCTCGCACGGGGTCGCCCCGATGCGCGAGTTGAATCCTATCTTGATGTTGATTGAATACTTAGTGTACGATCTCAAGTGTAAAGGAATCATTTTTCAATTTAATGAAGCCTCGTATAAAGGGAAACGGCGGTTCGTTGTTTATACAGCACCGGAGGAATCTACAACGCGTCATTATCCCCTATTCTAATAGGATTTAATAACCATGCATCCCATCGGTCAGGGGCTTATGATTCATCCTCGCTCTGGCTATTTAGCTTTAATAACAATTTATTGATGTTTGTTTGAATAAGCTGCCAGGTTAATAGGAATACTGGGAGGCGATTGAGAACCTGTGCCTTTAAATTAGGATTTGAAATTGAATTTGAAACGACTTACAAATTGTTTAAATTCTTCGGGGTACTGACTTAGAGTTAGAGATTTAAGCTTCTCGATTTTTATTGCCGTTGAAACTGTTAATATGACGGTTATTCATCACTGCTACAGTATTAATTTATTTATATATTATGCAGTCCTAATTTATAATTTAAGGTTTAAAAAGTTTTGCGTGTTATGAGAACGTAATGAATCTAAAATTCTCATTTATATGGTAACCCTTGTGCAAGTTACAATAATTTCCATTATTGTTATTTAAACGTTTATAAAGACTTTACATGCCGATTCTGAGGAATCTGAGATTTCTGATAAATTATAGAAGATTCTGAGAATTCTGCAGAATTATAGAAGATTCTGAGAATTCTGCAGAATTATAGAAGATTTTGAGAATTCTGAAGAATGATAGCAGATTCTGAGAATTCTAAAGAATTAGAGAAGATTCTAAGGATTCTGAAGAATTGTAGAAGATTCTGGATAATTACAGAAGATTCTGAGTATTCTGAAGAATTATAGATGATTCTGAGGATTCTGAAGATGTGCAGAAGATTCTGAGGATTCTGAAGAATTATAGATGATTCTGAAGATGTGCAGAAGATTCCGAGGATTCTGAAAAATTATAGATGATTCTGAAGATGTGCAGAAGATTCTGAGGATTCTGAAGATGCGCAGAAGATTCTAAGAATCCTGAGGAATCGATTCTTTTTCAACATGATATCGAGAATCGAATTAAAGGTCAAGTATAAAACGTAGCGCGCCTCTATCTAGTCCAAACAAAATAAAATATATATGTCTCTTTTATCATAATCCCTCGCCGTGACCATTCAGTTTGTCGCAAGCCTATAAGCGTCATCGCGACCTAACAGAGCGTCTGCTATTGGCGAGTTCACTAAAGTGAGTATAGTACCTGGCTAGTTACGTCAGAGTACGATTTCGCTGGGCCGATAGGGAACCCCGTAATAGCGTTATGAAGCGCGGGGGCCGCAAGTGTGCCAGTCGCGTGGAGAGTGTAACACGCGCATAACAGTACTCTTCTGCGCCCGTGAAAGAGAGACGGCAATAAGCCGAGCGAGACGGAGAAAGGCCCGGTGATCCGGGCCCACGCGAGGAAAGCAAGGTCAGTGCCACCTTTGGGCGCGGAATCGGGACGCGCCGGGAGCAACGCACCGGGGATCGGGATCCATTTGCGATTTTTCGCCGGTAAAAAGGCTGCTGCGACAGGTGGTTCTTGCGCGAGGTAGGCATACTTCTTGCCAGGATTTTATGGGCATATAATTGCCGGGGAGATGGAATTCACAAGAAATTTTATAGAACGAGATGTTCTTTTTTTCTACGATTAAACGTCGATGCCGACTTTTATTTGAACTATCAAATGGATTGAATAGTTCTTTAAAAATCCGATAGAATTATGAGGTTAATAAAAGCAGGGGGGAAATTCGCATTAATCTTCAATGTTAATGAAGTATTGGAAAGAGATCTGAATTAATAGTCTCTTAGTCTAAGAAGTTATTTAGTATCAATTAGCGATGCTGGTGATATCCATTCCATTAGAAATCACTCATAAATGAAAGGATGCATATTAGAAATAAACTAGCAAATTTTTTAGCAGTTATTAACTACTTTTTAGCTAATATCCGGGTTCACAAAACGTAAAACAGTTATATTTCCATCAGGATCTATCTATCTGTCCATAATCTATCAGGATAAATATTTAGTTGAAATGCTTGGTACATCCTTATATTAACTTGAACAGTTTGCAGACACTGTTATATACGACGACCCCCTTAATTTGCGAACAAGATAAAAGTGTGATGATTTAAATTGATTCGTAAAAAGAGTGATATATTTTTAAAAACCTTTTTTGCGCATACAGTTACAAGGTAAATCAATTCGAGACGTCAGAACAAGAAACAGACACGTGATTTTTAAGTTGTCCTCTTCTCCGGGTTATGTTATGCTTATAATTTAAGCGGCTAACGGTAAAAGCACCTGCTTCGTTCTGGTCGTCTGTATCCTCAAAATCGTTTCCTCTTCTCTCACCGATGCATCGGTGAATTTATTCGCACCGCCTTCATCTTTCCGGCACGTTGACAGTCTTAACAGCCTGGACAATTTTTGAGATATTATTAAAGACCCGAAGGCTTTTAATTACTTCGCATATACCGATAAAAGACTTTTCGTTTAATTTAAAATGAAAATGGGACGTCGTTTAGTTTCGCAAGGATAATTTTAAACGGTGTGCTGAAAAGAAGGAGGCTTATCGGAGGTAATCACCCGCTTTTGTAACGGTCGCCTTTTCGATGCTTTTAAAAGTAAGAGTATGCGGGTGATACTGTTACGTTAACAAGATGTAACTGTTACTTTTTTACTTTACAGTTACGGCCGAGCTTTTCATACTTTCCCATGAAACGCTTGATCTTTACTCCATATTGTGGAATATTCTTTTCATTAGTTTCATAAAAATTTTTAATAATGTGGAAGGGTTATTAGTACATAAACTACTGATCGATTACTGAAAAAATACTAACCATTTATTAATTCCTACGGTAAATTGGCAACTACTGATGATGAAGTACTTGTAAACTACTTAGGAATACTTCCAAAATTAGTCTGCAATTGTCAATTTACCACTGCGGAATCAAATTCTTCATCAGTATATAGTAGCAGTTTTTAAAGTTGTTCTTGCCTAGTAGTTTATATTTGTAAGGAGATTGGAGTCAAAGTTGTTGAGTATACCTGGAGAGTGTCAAAAGATCTAGGATTTGGATGAAATTATTTTCAGATCATGGATTTGAATGAATACCTGGAGATATTCAGTGTTCATCCATAGCTTGTTCGCGGTGGCATTTTCTTATTGAACCTTTGTATAATTATAAATAAAAATTCATCGATGAACAAAGATGAACGTGATCTTCATAAATTGTCGGGTGAGTGAACAGTAAATGAGGTCTTGCACGAGTGCACAAATTATGAATGACTTAACTTTTTGTGCCACTTGAAAGTTTGCACGTTGTGCAATTCATTAAATTAAATTATCGAGTTACGGCATAAACAGGCAAGTCATGGCGGCGTGACCGAGCCAGATCTGCACAATTACTGAAGTCCGCCGCTCGTGCAAAGCTACATCCGTAATCAATTGAACTTTTTGTTTATTGGCGTGGGAGGAGTTGTGTTCGTAATTGTTCGGATTCGCCTTTAATCATACTTGCGTGGACTAAATTGAATGCATGAATGTAGAACAAAAATGCAGTTTTAAAAAGCAGAACAAACGAAACAAAAAAACTTATTACATTATGAACGATAAATACTAGAAACAATTATCTAAAAATACATAGATCTGTCGAAAGAGTGGAAACGAGAAAACTGAATATGCCAGTACTCTGTCAAAGTGAATTTACACGACCTGGAACTTTCATCCAATCCTAAAAGACAGAAAGTTATAAAAACTAATTAGATAACTGCGAAATTTTGTTGTTAATTAGGTCACAACTGCTTCCTTTGACACCCTTTAGAGTAGTTTCTTCTCAGTCAATCCTCAGAACCAACATTATTCGAGCAATTAGCATAAAAACCGCTACGACAATAAAAAGAACTCCTGCACCCATAAAACACACAATATGCGCGCAGATAATAAAACGCGATGGCAACGCAAAGTGCGTCATTCACCTGATGAGACTGCGCGGGCCCTCGGCGCGTCTGCCATTGAAGCAAAGAAGGCGCGAGGAGGTAATAATCCGCTATCGGCAAATCGCAAAACGGTGCATCCACCACTCGACAATGGCTTGCGCCTCCGCTGACCTCTCGCTTATATACAGGCGGCCTTATCACCGCCTACAATCAGGTGGCAGCTCTCGTCGAGTCGCGCAGGGACGTTTTACGCGTTCAACTTCTGACAGTTGGAGGGAACACTAATGCAGGGCACAATAATCTTTCTCTCTCTCTCTTTCATTCTCAACCAAAAGTCAATAACCGCAATAAAACTGGAGAGAGAATGAGAGAATGGGAGAGTGTGAAAGAGAAGAGAGTGAGAGAGAGAGAATGAGAGTGAGAGAGAATAAGAGAAAAATCGTGAGTGAATAAATGGGACCCACAATATAGTTTTATGAGGCAATTAGCTTAGTTTTTTGTTGCGAGTATATAACAGTATGTCTTTAAAGAATTTTTAAATAATTTGTACTGGATCCATAGTCAGCATTTTGCTGCGAGTATAATAGTATGTCATTAAAGAATTTTTAAATAATTTGTAGTCCATCCATAGTCAACATTTTAAATGTCAAAGAATTTTACATTTATAAGGATAGATTTGAAAAAAAAAATATATGCCAAGAAGAACAGGTTGTTAACACACTTACAGTCAACATTCCACAAAGGTGAGCAAATTTTTTCTCACACCTTTGCAAATACTCGTAAGCGACGTCACATTATAAGTGCGGTCTCGGTAAACTGATGTTGTCTGACCTTCTTATTGTGCTAATACTTACCTTCGTACTTTCCTAAAGAGCATTTAAATGCGTAAATAATTCTTACACGAAAGCTCGGCAACCACAGTGACGTACCTCACGTCTCTATTTACATGTTTCACATGTTTTACCGTGTGCTCGTTTAATTTTTTGCAACCTGACACCGGGCTGCTATCATTCCTAAGTATTTTTTTCAAAGGGCACGAAAGCAGTGTCGTCAAACAAACCTGTGCTACTGTGGTGTCGCGTTTCCGAATTGCTCTTCAGCATAACTGGTCGAATCCCAAATGATCTTTTGCTTGATCAGGCCACACCTTATTGTATAATTATTTTACAACCAAGAATTGCTCCGCTAGAATCGTAAATAGGTGAATCCTCTCTTTAAAAAGTGACAGCAGGATATTGTGAAGCACTTTAAGTCGCGATTTGATTGGTTGCAGACAAACATTCGGTAGAATAGCGCGAAAATTCAAAAAGTAAACCTAACCTCAAAAATTAGAAATGCAGAGCACGCGGAATCCGTTGGATATTAAAATAAAACATTGAATTATTAAAATGACCAAAACAGTCGACTTGCTGCAGCTATAAAAATTCAAAAATGTTCATTGACCAAATTAGCAAGCACAAGATGGGATCGTTAATTATAAGAAAATCGGATGATCGGATGTATCCGGTGTCCGCAGGTACTTCACCGTTCCGAAGCTAAAAGGCTGTGTAAACTCGTCCGTAGATATGGATCTCCTTTCCCACTCTCTTTCTCCTTATTCTTCTCTGTCTCTCCTCACTCTTTCTCCCTCAGCAGCGGTGATTCTGAACGGTAGAGGAAAAAAAATCGGCGCTCCTCCGAAGTGGATCGACCTGATCCCTTTGTCGCGCGAACGTCTTCGTCATCGCGACGCGAACAGGCTGATTATATGGTAATGGAGGCTGTTCGTCGGGGTTCGTCGACTGCAGCAGGGAATTCCGCTGGAGTGTATAGGAAATTTTAATCTTGAGATTTATTCGAAGCCGAGTTGTTTCCTTGCCGCTTTGTTCCACCGTGACGCTTGTCTTTAAAGCAGTAGAAGTCGCTGGAAATGGAAAATGTTGGCTGAAATAACGGCTTTGTTACGAAATCGCTCTGGATTGCTCGTTGAATTAAAGGCGAGAGGAGCCAAATGCGAAGAGGATGACGCTGGGACATTGAATTTGATTTTTTTTTAAATTAATGAGAGGATGATGATTCTAGGAATTCAGTGGCTACTTATTGTATGTTTGTAATTATGAATGCAATGGATTATTAAATAAAAATGAGAAAGGATAATTGAGTTTTCTTCGCTTTGGAAGTTATTTTGGTACAAGTTAATAACTATGGAATTTATTCAGTTTTGTCCCCTAAAATGATTTGTCACACTTTTTATGGTGTGAATGACATTTTGAATTTCCAAATTAGCTTCTTCTGCAACCGATTTTCGAAATAACATGGTTTCTAACAGATTTCCAAGTTGGTATGTCTTTCAATCGCTTTTCGAGTTAGCACCTTATCCAACAGATTTTTTAATCAGTACCTTCTACCACTAAGTTGTCAATTCCAAAAAAATTTGAATACTTTTTAACAGGGAACTCGATAAGTGGTTTGCACTTATCAACCCACTTGCCAATTCACAACAGTAAAACCTTTGCATGTTACAGTGATCACGGTCGACTGACAAAGCAAGGTGCGCAAGTAAAATCAGCCTACATTACGACCGTCCTTTAATGAACCAACCCTAAAGCATTGCCTCGACAATAAAAGTTCCCGCATAAATCGATGCGGTGCGTCTAATAAAGACTTCGAGTGCTAACTAACGCGATCCCGATCAGACGGCGGACGCCCCGCGTACGACCTTGAACCGGAAAACCGGTTGAAAATCTCACGGAAGCCGCGTAAAAAAGGCGATCTTCCGCGAGCGACACTAACGACGTCCAGCACGACGCGTCCCCGTAAAAAGCCGATGAAGATCGCGAGGACGAGGCTCGCGCCCATGAAGGACGCGTTCCCGCCTTTTTTTTTCTCCCGTGCCTTCTTCGCTCGAAGTCGACTCGGTGGACTCACCGACAAAGAGAGAACGGCAACGCAAAGGCTGCTGCTCTCTCGCTTGCGCGCCGCTAACTTCCCATAAGCCCATGCCATGCAAATGCGAGCGAGCGCACACCCCCAGGCATCGAGAGACTCCAGCTCGATTGCACAGCTGGAGAAGGCTGCACGCGAGTTGGTCACGAAAAAATCGTAAATATTGGGATTACGCCGAGGGAACGGTTAAGCGGTTTCTGTAATGGGAGGTATCTGCGAGGGTGGGACGACTGCGCACAAACCTTACGGTTCTCATTACTTTGTATTCATTTTTTGTTAAATTATTTTATAAGTGGGAGGTAATGAATATCTAAAGATCGGTAATATAATTTTGTCGTGATGTGATCTATCAAATTTTCTCCAGATTCTGAGTCAATTGCTGACTAATATATGGTCATACGTCTTGTCAGTAATTGATGATCCAGTCAGAAAATAGAAGTAGAAAAGAGTACAAAAATTATGAACAGAAAGGTTCTAATTTTAAGTGAACTTATTCTGATGCGTTTCATATCTCAAGGCAGATATGTTTCAAGACTGTACTTAAAAGGGAAGGAAACTACTTTCCTACCCCATAAATTTAATCATAATAAAGCCTTCTCCATGTGAGTATTTCAATCCTCATCATTTTCATTAAGTATTCTCAAGAAACCTCCACATAATTAAACTGAAGTCAGATCCAAATAATTAATCCCTCCTTATTGTCAATTAAACCTTCATCATCAGTCAAAAAACCACATAAAACAGATGCCACTTCGCTGCGCTTGCGTGCGAATACACGTCGAGTGGGTATAACGACCGGCTCACGAGAGGACATCAACAACGGCTCGCTTGGTAAAGGTTTCCGTGGTCCGACCCATGGGCGATCTCGCATACAGGGCAACGCCTCGACAGCTCTAAGTGCTCGTGGATTGCCCATCTCAACGGACACACCTACGAGCCACGGAGGCGCGCACACACAGATCCCAACACCCGATGATGACGGGAATCGCCGCTGCCCCGAGCGTTTTCCTCTCTCCTCTCCGAGATGCATCTCTGGTCTCGTCGCTCGTGGTCTGAACGGTCGATGGCGAGGAGCGATAGACGCGTCACGTGTGCCCAGAAAACTGGCCAATCCTATCGACACGGAACTAGGACTGCTGGATTTGAATTTGGACGGATTCCTCTACTATATTGTCCTGGAGGATTGCTTCTAAGGCTGATCGGGGATCAGAAGATGCGTGACAGTTATGCGAAGACATTTCACAGTGGGCAGATTATAGTTTTTAAAGGGTGGTCGTATATAAAATTTTCGAGGATGTAATTGTTTGTAAGTGTCGTAATAAACATGCAGCTATAATTGCAGTGCTCGAGTAGAATCTTGATGATAGACCGACGCAGTAAATTATGACACCGGTGTGGTTGCCTTTTCAACTGAATCATTCGGACCTTGTTATTTTCTTCGTTCGGTACAGGTTGTACTTTATGCACAATGAAAGTACCACCCGGTGGATTCATTTACATTCTTAATAGGATTTTATGCATTTTAACGGAAGGCTGTATACTTCATTAATGCGATGGAAGGTTATTGCGTTTGAAAAATTGGATCATGGGCACATCGTCGGTTGAGATCAGTGCCGGACTTTTTTGTCATTGACCCTGTAAATAAGATGGATGTAATCATTGCGTACCACTGCGGTTTACTCCTTTGTATTATGTTAATCAGGTTTGGGGATTAGTGCATGTGTAATTTTAATTATGTAACCAGTTTAATTATACTAACTGTACTGAATGACAGAGTCAGTTACGCTTGACGCACTAAAGCGACTTCATTCTGCAAGGGAATATCTGTGAGAACAAACGTTGAACTTTTGGATAAGCTACTTCGGGACAAAGAAACTCGATTTCGTAATTAATAATTGAATAATTAATTCCTGCAGCCACCTGCTACAGCCTGTATCTTATGACATAATACATTACTCATTAATCAAGGCGTTAGGCCAGTTAGATACCTATACTGCTTTTCGAAGAGATTAAATTGTTTCTTTTTTTCTTCTCAAAACCAAATCATTCATTCCCAATAAATATCAATTTTTTACAACTCCTTTTAAAACCACATGATCAATCACGCGACTCACATTAAAACCGATCCGACTACTCACGGCATCTTCATCCGACCGCTCAGTTTCCCTTTCATCCTAATTACCAAAAAAAAGGAAAAAAAACGAGTCTCATGGGTAGACAAGACTTCCCCCATAAAAACCTTCCCAGCACCGCCATAATTCGAGCGACGCACGCGCGAACTCCAGTTTCCCTTTCGCCCTAATCGTCTCAGAAAAAAAAGGGGGATCTACTTGGTCGAGGTGCCAAGACGAGAGAGAAGAAGGCCCCGATGGAGTGAGAGAGGAACTCACTTCGTTTCACGAAACAATGGGTCATATCGCGAGCTTATGACGCGCCGGTGGAATTCGAAGGAGCCGCAGGTGCCGACTGCCTGGTTTCGAGTCCTTGTAAAACACTCGCGGCATGGAAGAAGCCCCGGGAGCCGCGTGTGGGAACGCCAACGGGCAGAAAAAGATTCCCGCGTCTTTTTCTCTCCTGCTGTTCTATACACGTATATATACAGGGTGTTTAAAAGTTGGCGTGCCAGGCTCGTAAAACGAATATTATAAATATTTTTTATAGTTTTAAAAAATGTTTACGCTTTATCAACTAGGCCCTATTGAATGACGATAGTGTCAATTTTTTGTGATAAC
>JAWWEN010047117.1:0-11899 GCA_035582955.1 Sycophila texana
TCACTGTCTTTTAGTGTATATACACTGAAAGACAGTGAATTCTCATTATTTTCACTGGATGGATTTTAGAGAGCAATAAGCACTATCTATGCTTATGGCAGCCATAATTTCTGGACTTCCAAGCGATTGGGCAACTAATTGGTTATAATATGCAGGAAATTAATTATTATATTTACGATATTAATAAGTTGCGAGTAGTTTAACAGTAAATGCATAAAATAAATTCACAGAAATCACTTTCTTTGTTTAAGAAAAATAAAAATTACATGAGTCGAAGATTGTAAAAATAACAATAACAAATAGTAAAAGATATTGATGAAAAGTAATATTTCTAGTTTTATCTTAGCAAATATGTTAATGTTTTTAAAAGAATATACTTTCAGTGCAATTTAAAATACTAAGAATTTTTTCAAATTTTTTTCCGCATAATACTAGGAGATCGACTAATCCGAATAACGAATAATCAAATAATAGAGACTTCAGAGGGAATGGATATCTTATTATTTATTTTTACAAATCTAATCTTGGCAGAGATGACAGAAATCCTATTATTTCCGAAGACGTGTATATGCGTTCTGTGATGATTTTTGAAAAATGATGTTGCTACCTTGATAAATATCGCTCACCGAATCAAGAATGCTTTAGACTTTTTATACTGCATACATGTATAAAATACCCTTCAGCTAGATTAATAATCTCAAGAATCAACGAACGAAATTTAACGTACTGCCAGCACTGGATATTTTTCTTCGTAAAAGTGCACCTTCATTTTTCATAATCTTACAAAAATCTGTTTACTCTGCTCCTAATTAAAAAATCATTGAACACGATAGAGTCAGATTTATTATATTAGTTCAATGTAAACAACATACAAGTTTGAACATCAGAGCATTAAACGAACTTCTTTTGATGAAATATCCCCAATTGGAAAGCTCGACTCGATCCATTACTCAGAACAGGAGGGGAAAAGAAAGGCGTGCAGTTTTGAAAACTCGGTGATATATTTATTAACGATGATTAAATTCTGGTCCAACCTACCCCGGATCCTTCTTCGTTACTGGCGAGCGCCCGGCTATCTCCAGTGGGGCTATAGCCGGGGCATTTTCTGGTAATTACGTAAAGTTTTTTAATCATCGCAACGCACGTCGGGAGCATCAAAAGCCCGTAGTGCGGGCCGGGAACGCTCGGTAACTTGACTGCCTCGGCCCCAGTCGAATCGCTAAATAGTAAATTAACTATGACCTAAAATACCTCTCTTTCGTATGTGGAGCTTGGACAACGAGAGAGAGAGAGAGAGAGAGAGAGAGAGAGAGAGAGAGAGAGAGAGAGTTCCGGAGTCGGTGGATTCGTCGGATTATTCTGGCTTGGCACGGATATTAACGCGCATGCGTTTTGCTAAAGTTTTGTCCCGATCCCCGCCGCGCCCCAGGGTTATAAATGAGAGAAAGAGGAGAGCTTGGAGATTGAATATAATTGCTAGGGTGGGAAGCTAGAGTGGGAAAGTAAACATAGAGAGAGAGAGAGAGAGAGAAAAACAGAGAGAACTCTCGAAGGGTTTATATTGTCGATTCGAGAAGAAAAATGATGAAAGTTTTTCGGATTGCACTTTTGGAGATGTTCGTTGAATTGGTGGCAGGCCGAAATGGGATCGGTTGGTGGAACACTTTTTTTTTCATGGATGTATTGTAATCGTTGAAAAGGGGTATAGCATTAAAAAAAAATTATACTGACTGTAATCGGAAAAATAGATAGTACTTTTACATAATTTTTTTTTTAAATTGTAATTTTTAAACTTGAATATTATGCATAGAAGTGTGAAAAGATGCAAATCAAAAGTGATATATGCATCGACAAAATTGATTGTTGAAACAATAAATTTTCAGTTATTAGATTGCACCAAAATTTGAAATACTTTTATAGGTATTTATAATTATATAATTATATAACTATATCACAAGATATTGCCTTTTGTTTAAGAAGGACGTTCCACTTTGTATTATTATTACATACAACTGCATCAAGGGATTTTTTCCTTACTTAAATAATTCAAATAAACTAATAGTTGAAAATGTACATTAAAAAATGTTCGCACTAATGCCCCCGTATTTCCACTTAATTAACTCTGCCGCAAAAATTCTAATTATATTAAAAAAGCTCTCTGCTACTCAACAAATCTGCCGCAGTGTCCATAGTCGCAGCCAGCGATGCTAAAATTAATTTACGCCGAATGTAGTATTGCACGCCTTGGCGCCATTCCGTCCAAAGTATCCGCATCCGAACGAAGGAAATCAAATCAAATCGACGCATCTCGCGCAAATCCGATTTATAAGCTCGCCGGAGCGAGCGAGGACAAAGCCCGAAAAACAGCAGCTCTCGGACGCTTGGGGGAAAAAGGACGCGTCAGCCGCAGTGCGCCGCGTCGTCGTGGCTGCAGGAAATCGGGTTACGACCTCCATCCTCCCTCCTCGTGCTTCTTATCTATTAGATCTGCGAGCTTTCCGAGGTCGCGCCTGACTGACAGTCGTACGCGGCCCTTCTCGCCTCCACCTCGACATTAGCCCATTGTTCGTTGTGTCGAGCTTCTCGCGTGTTCAGCGCCGCAAGGAGGGTGTCGCTGCGAGGCTTCTTTCCTCGATTTAACGGCACGAGCCGGAACTGACCGATTTCTCCTCGATGCGGCTCTTGCGGGGGTGATGTCGCGCGATTTGCGCTCGACGCTCGGCGACCTCGTTATTAGCTTGTTTTGGAGAGAGTTAGGTAGGTCTTTTGGAGATGCAGGATCCAAGGGTATTTTTGTTTTTTATGGATTGTTTTTATTTTATTTTATTTTATTTTTATGAAAAATCTACGGAGTTTCATATATTTATCGATAATTATAGATATGAAAGAATTAACACGAAAGGACTTAAAACTAAATTGCACAAGTATATAAGTGGAGCTGACTAGTGGAAGGGTGACGACTTTTTTTTCATAAAAAAACTGTACTAGAATATTTTTCTTGTTTACATAATTGTTTATTTATTTATATACATTAATTGAACGAAATAATTAGTTAAAATAAGTTAAAAACAAGAATTTTTAAAACTAAATAAAAAAAAAAAAAAAAACTAACTAACTTACCAGGGCATTGTGACACCTGCAGATCACTAATTTGGATGAAACTTACCAAATATACAAATGAAAGCTCGATAGGACTGAAAAATGCCAGACCTCTGACTCATTGTTTTGACTGTGCAAAATTTTATAAATGTAAAGTAGTCATTTTAATGATGACGTATTTTTTATAATAGCTTAAAGGTTGGTTGGTCTTACCAACGATGCAAATGTCCAAATAATTGTGAATAAACTTCTTTATAATTTATTAAACAAATTTGTTGGTAAAAAATTTTATAACAAAATAGAAAAGTAACTTCATGATTTATACGCTTCGAAAACAAAAATAAAAACAAAAATATTTTGGCTTGTATAAATAACACAATTCTTATGCTGCAACTTTTTAATAGTTTATATATTGTTATATCGCTATGAAATATTACAAAAAGTTTAGTAAGAAATTTTATAACGTCCTTGCTAAAAATTACCTCTAGATCGAATGGCTCACCCGTTACTAGAAAAATATATCAATTTTTTAAATATTTTTTAAAGCTATTTTGCAAGTATACTAAATGCATTTTAATACGATACAATTGAAGGTTGAAGTTTCAGAAAAACTCGAATGTCGAAGTGGATAACAAGCAACTGCAATTAATTAATAGTTTTTGTTAATTAAAAAGTAACATAGTATTGATAACAAAGTTTATTTTAACAAACAGGATACGTCATGACAGGATTGTGCTAATTTTCAACAAAGATGCATTTAGTAGAACATTTATTTTTCTAATTCACGGACTGCGAACACTGGAACGCTCTTTTTTATACGAAAGTTAAGTGTCAGTAAACGCCAGTGCTTCATTGTTCTACAGAATCAAAAGTTTTCATTGTTTTTACACAAAAGGCTTGCTACAATATTGAAATTAGAATAACGCAATTCGGTCGCGTGGTATATACTTTTACACTGGACGCAAGGCTTGCCTTCAATTATGTCACACAATTCATTTTCCTTTCAATTTTTTTCATCCTGCAATTGAACAAAAAAAAAAAACATACTATAAAACGTGTCACACTGTAGGCATTCGAATAAATGAATATTTCATTAAAAAAATTTTGTTTTTCCCTTTGAATAAATTGAAGTTACTCGACTCTATTGTTTATTTTCAATAATCACAGCAGCCATCCATTGATTTACGCAAATTTATGTACATTAAAAAGTGAAATTTATTCAGCGCACCCAAGTTTTTTCTACGATCGGCGATCTTTTAACCAACCAGTAATTAAATGTTTTTAATTAGTTTCCATCGTGACCTATTTACGGACCGAGCTTGACGAGGACCAGAATTAAGGTCGGTTCGGCAGTAACGAATCTTAAATTAAATTGAGTTGACTTACCGGATTTCAACTATTCCCGAATCTGCATTATAATGCATCCTAAATTTCTCTTTTTTAATTGCTGGTGGAAGGAAGTATAACGAGGAGCTACCAGTGTTTTTTTTTTTACTTCGCAAATCGATCGCAACGAACAAACAAAAATTCTGTTCAACATAAGTACTCTCACATTTAGTCATCAGTGTATTTTAAGTATCCACTGATTATACCCACTGTGACTTGCATCATTGCAGTCATCACTCATTACACCGAATAAAAAGAGGCGAGAATTCTGCCTTGACGATGCACAAAAAGAAAAGAAGCAGAACTTCATCGTGAATTATGCACTTGTAAATGCCGAAGATTTATTAATATCCGATGGCACACTCCGTCATTGTGACTATATATAAAATAGTATAAGCGTCGCTCCATTTTACCTTCTTCATACATAAAGAAGTAAAGTTTTGTACATATGTATATATTATATTTATGTTAGTTATGTTGATTTTAAGTTTAATTTTAAAATTATAGTATAAGTTCGTTGATTTAAGATTATCTTTAAGTTGCTTCTAGATTGTATTTAAGACTGTATACTGAAAAAAGGTCAGTAATCACAACTAACATTAGTTATTTCAACTGATATTTAATTGTTTCAACTAATATTTGGTTGAAACAAGTTAATATTAGTTAAAGCAGGTAGTAGTCTCTATAGTGAAATGATCTTAAAAAAAAAAAACTGATAAAATCTCATAGATTCTGGTGCAAAACGCGAATATAAGATTTGCGGTTTCTACACCCTTTTTACAAGATTTTATAAGATTATTTCAATGGGGAAGGTGAATTATTGTGACTACTGAACTTTTTTCTCAGTGTATACAGTCCGTGGAAATAAATAAAATAAAATAAATAAATAATCATAAGAAGAGATCCAGCGCGAGATTAAAATAAGCTATGGAGGTTTGTTTGGCGTGTCGCTATGGGCTCGTGCTTCCCGCAAAGAAAATCCAGTTAGAGATCCAGGCGAAGCCGCGGGCTTGATCTAGGCTCGGGTGCATTTTCGACCGACTGCTGCTTTTCGGGTCAGCCTGGGGTCGACGTGGAAGGAGGCAAAATTGGGTTGCGACCCGGCGATCCCTTTGCTCGAGCGCCTCCAGGCTGATGCTTGTTTCTCGCGTTTTGCCCTGGGGCTCCACGCGAGTCCCGGTGATGGACGACTACACGCGGCCGTAGTTTTCTCACGTCGTAACTCAATTTTCTGTAAAACGATGTTAGACATTTTTTAGTAGCTTCGTGGACGATAAAAGTGTTGCGATAAAAATCGAGGCCTTGAATGTTGTGACTTTCGAAATAAAATGGATCAAATAATTTTTTATCTTTCAAGCTTCCTTCCACTTGATTTAGGAGTTCATTTTTCAGATTTATGTTGATTATCACTGTGTTCTTTATATGTTATATTTACATTTATTTGTTTCTTGCATTAGCTTTAAAAAAATAATGAATATATTCCGAAATTCTAAAAACTATTCCCCATATCGTTACGCCAATAGAGTGAAAATTTCATGTTTATTTGTACAATCGTTCTGGAGAAAATACAATTTCTTTTTAAGTTAAAAAGGAAATTTAGTAAAAAAAAAACAGAAATCCTCGAAATAGACTCTTAGCAGGTTTTTTTTTAATATTAGAAAGCAAATATAACTTGATTCTCATGTTGCCGGTAAAGGCTGTTTTAATCTAATTCAAAAAATGGTATACAAAAGCAGCATTTGATCTGCGAAAGCGGTAAAAATTTAATTTTTGTTTGTAAAAATGACATGTTCATTTCATCGCTTTGCGGCTTTTTAAGGTTCAATTTTACAAAATATCATTTATACAGAAGTCGCTTCGCAAAGTGACTAAAAATATCACATTTAATATTTAATTTTGCAAAATAAATAGTGCATTAGCTAATGTCAGCGTCGCTCCTTTTTATTTTTAATATTATGCAAAATCCAAAATAACTTGCACCGTATTATGTTTTAACAACTCTCAAGAGGAAATGAAAAATAATCTTAAGAAACTAAATTGCTAATTTCATTTTAAAACCATTTTCTATAAAAAAGACCAACTAAATACAAACAACTTTCTACATTTTAAATTTGAATTATAAACTCTTATAGAATAACACGTAAACCAGTCAATATTTTACCCAATAAAAACCATATCCTATCAATAATTAACCAGCAAATTTAATTAAAATAATCAATATCAGCTGACGGCGCCCAGTAGCTGATTCGATGTGGCGCGAAATTGGATTCGTCCTTCCTTTAAGTAAAATCCGATCCAATAAGAGATAGAGAGAGAGAAAGAGAAGGAACGAGGGAGCATGCAGTTGGCAACAGGATCGCCCGACAACGTCGTAAAAATAAAGCGTCGAGCACAAAGTCGCGGTCTAAGTTCCGGCCCTGAGGAAAAAGGGGAGCACCGATACGAGGTCACCCGCGGGAAGTATAAGTTCAATCGCGGGAGGCGCCGCGATGCCGCGAAAGTTCTGGAAAAATTTTCGGGGATGGCAATGAGGAGAGAGAGAGAGAGAGAGAGAGAGAGAGGGGGAGAGGGAGTTTGGTCGATAGAAGGTGGCCCGACCCAGTAGCCTAGATAGCGCACTCTAAATTTTCCAGATAAGTCCGTGCGGTGCACGAAAAATTCAGCTCCACCCGAGCGGGGAGTATACGAAAGTTTCCCCGTCCACGCCCCCGCCTTATTAGACCGCGCCTTTTCTTTTCATAGCCCCGGGAAGAAGTTCGGCTTGGGCGTAGTACTATGCGGTAGTTCGGAGCTGCACTTTTAATCATTGATTAATGGGTCCGCTATGATGTTAAGAAAATTGGCAATTTATGCAGCGCACGCAACTGCGGGAGAATGACGATTTTATACGGGAGGTCGGTCTAAGAACTACTGTTTCTAGGAAAATTTTTGATTTAAGGGCGTCTTGCACTAAACGACTGGTGAAATTTCGCAAGAATTTTAATGCAAAAAAAATGAGGTTTTTAAGTTGTAAAAGTGCGATGTTTAAACTAAAAACTATGAGTATAAAAAAAAATAATAACGAAACATACCAATTTTAATGATTAGAAAAAATAGATCTTATGTCGAGAATCTGAATGATAGATTTATTTGTAAAACAGCGCATTAGACTAACACAAATAGATATACCGTCTTATAAATTTATTTTATGTATCTTTACTAAATAATGAATTATGCCGCACCCCCTTTAATTACTGTACATTAATCGTCTCTTAAATTTGCAGGATGTTGTATTTTAAAACGGGATTTGATTGGCACACGGGCATATATCCGGTTGAATGGCGTTAATTTGAAAATCAAACCGCAAAAATACGAATAAAAAAATGTGAAGGCGCGAAGCGCGTTGGATTTTGCTGGTACATAAATAAGGAATTACGATATCCTATAATTAAAGCTCTTGATTTTCGCAAACTTAAGGATTTTTAATAATAATTTCTATATATTGCTCAACAATAAATATCTAACGTGTATAATTTGCGTATCTTTTTGCGTATCTTTTCAATAAAACAATTTGATTCATAATTTAATTTAACAAAAATTTAATTAAGATATCGTTGTTAAAATTATGTTTATCAATAAATTATTTAGAATATAATTTTGAATATATTGAATGAATGTTAATATATTGAATTATTTTTACTTAACTTATTAGAATATAATTTTGAATATTATTATCATTGAATGAATATTAATATATTGAATTATTTTTACTTATTAAGTACACGTGAATACACATATATTCAATGAATTTATACTGAAGATATTTATTTACATACATCGACTGAATAAAAATTCCTAAGATATTATCTTTAGAGTTTAATTATTCGCTAAAATGAAGTTTTATCTGCGGGTACTTAGTTTTTTTCATTAATTAATCTCGATTAATTAAATACAATGCAGCCAAATATTTTCAGATTTTAGAAAATGCGAAAGTTCCTGAAGCACCTTTTCATCGTTAAAATGCCCATCAACAACCCTGTATAAGTTCCTCGCGTCTATAATAATATCTCTGAAAGCAAATAAATTCTCCTTTTCAAAAAAATTCTGGCAACTGCACTGGTAATACTCATAGACAACTCCAAACATTATTAAAATAAAAACACGCGTAATACAAAAAATTAATCCTTTATTTAAAAAAGGTGCAAATAATTTTTTTAAACATCACTTAAATTATACCACCAGTTCGAGCCTTTCCTTAAAAACGATAGAAATTTTCAAGCTTGCTTTGAATAATTCAATTTCACATTTCTAAAAGCTGATGTTGGACTTGATTCGTGCTATCGTTTTGAAAAATTAAAAAATTTACTTGCATATAAATTAATAATTAACTAATCATATTTCAGAAGTTGAATATCTTGTAAGTACCTTTACTAGTTCCGGGGAAACGACGTGTACATACACCCCAGCATTATCTAATAAATATTTTTATGAACTCTTTGAACCCAAATATGAAAACATTTCTGATCCAAAACCGTCGGTATACATGAAAACACAAAAAAAAACCTTCCTCGTTACACTATAAACACTTGGCCCTAGCACCCTATATCAAGTCTGATTACAAAGCGCCTCGAAGGCTCCCAGAACGAGCTCGGAATAAAAGAACCATACCACCGACGAAAAGTCGTGCGGTGACGATGATAATTAGCAGGCGAAGCGTGTGCACCGAATACCGCGCCCCCTGCCTCCTCGCCCTCTGCAATTTATGGTACACTCGTCCGGTAATCGGACTGCGCGAGCGAACGAGGTCAGGCCGAGGGAGGAGAAGGAGGGAGGGTGGGTAGGGCAGGCGAAATATTCGAGGCGCGCGCGCACGTTGCGGACGAATCCAGGGAATAATTTTCGCTGGCGGGGGTGCTGCTGGTGGCGCACCGCCGATCGATGGAAGGGTTGACCCAGTGACCTGGAAGCTGGCCGCCGCGCCTCGAGTGCCTTCGAGAAGCCCAGGAGGACGGCCCCGAGGATCGAGACCGGAAAGGAGTCGCCGCGACGGGCTTGTTTATGCCGCGGGGTGCGCGCGACCGGCCAGCTCGATTTGTGCGACCTGTCTGCTCGTGAAAGTTTTAGAGCGCTCGGGGGACGAAAGGGATGGATTCTGGAAAAAATAACGCTCCTTTGGGTTCTTCGGGAGGTTACGAGGCTGCTCGAATATTGGGCGCACTTCTTTTTTTTTTTAGATTCTTGAGATTTGTAAGTGGATTGTTCTAGATTTTGTAGATTGTTTGAGTTGTGTCTTTCTTTTATAATTGCTTTTTATAATTCTTTATTTGTTTTTAGAGATAATGCAGTTTTCCTGATTTCCATGATCGTAGTGGTATCTTTAACGAGATAATTTTCCTGTTTTTTGTTTGGACGATGTTTCTGTGACTAATTAAACTGTGATAAGTAAAAATATAAATATTTTTTACCTTGTGAGTTTTAACAGGAGTTCTAAAAAATATCCCAGAATATTATGATATTTTTGCAAAGAAGTATAGAGGATAGAATTTAATAAAATATATCAATAAGCTATACCTGATGAAACACTCAATTTTTTTAAATACAAAAAATTAAAATTTGAAATTAAAATAAAATAAAACTTTATTATTATTTTATAAATATTTATTTTAAAAATTTTATTATTATTTTATAAGTAATTTGTAGCAATTTATTAACAAATCTCGTCATTCCAGAAATCTATTTAATCCCTTGGAGGGTCGGGATTTGAGATAGCATTTTTAAGACAGGAAACTGATGTAAAATCTACCTCATAATGTACTCTTATTATACACGAAGTACCAATTTCTAGTATCACTACTCAGAATAATAAACTTTAATACCATTAGTTGTCTACGGGAAAGAAAGTCATTTTCTTAATAAAGTTTTGTGGCGAAGAAAACTTTATCCAAATGAAAAATCTTTGACTAAAATACGTTCATATCCAAAATAAAAAAAAAATAAAAAAAACGGTGATAGCATACTATGAAGTGTTTAAAGAAGGTAAAAGTATCAATTTTCTACTACAAGACATTAAAATTCAAAACTATTGATGCATGTCTAATATTTCTATTTAAATAATCGAAGAAATTAGTCTTCATTTAATTTTATTAACATACCTGGTTAATTGAATAATTACAATGTTTTTAAATTGCCTATTTGTTTTTTTAAATAAATGTCAATAAAAAGTAAAACCAAAAGTTTAATTTATCACAATTTTGAATTTTTGTTTTTCTCTAAAATCAAAATCGATCTCGATCTCGAAAAAGACTGTTGATTCTTTTTATTTTTGTATACTTAAATAAAAGGTTAAGAATGCACTAATAATATTAACATACGGCTACGTTGCTTGTCACTAAAATTACATTATCCTACGAGTATATAATAAGAAATAAAATAGATCTCCCTACAGATTTTTTTTTTTTTTATTTTACATTTCTTCCGTACCTTTTAGCCGTGTTCCCATTTTTCTTTAGTAAATAAGAAAAATCACAATCGAGAAAATTACGCGACAAACGCGCTCAAATAATTTAATACCTCGGCGCGGCTAATGAATTGAGCACACGCAATCAAGCCCGAGCAAAAGAGAGCAAGGTAAGATTGAGGGAAGCAAGGCTAATGAAACTCATTGGACCGCAGGCTAATTTGCTTAAGTTCGACTGTGCGATAGCTCGCGCGAATTTGCCGCGCAGATATTGGAGCTCGGCCCCCCGAAGTTTCGCGCCATCTGATCTTGGAGCGGAGCCTCATTCTGATGAGGTTCGATGCTTCGAGCTTGACGAGTTTTCACCGTCTGCTGAGGCGATTACACAAAGTACATGAAAGCCGTTCAATTTTAAGACGCTTTCAAAGAATCTTCTTTTGAAAATACTGCACTTAAGAAGATCGATTTTTATTTTATTATTTTTTTTTTCTGATGATATGCAATTTTTTTTATAAAAATAAAAGAGATTTTTTATCTTTTATTAGAAATAATTCATAGGCTATTCTTTTTTTTTATATCTTGTAAATATAATTATTAGAAACATGCAAGTGGTTTTAGCCATACCATTTTGATTATTTCAAAAAATGAAGGAATTAAGTTTCAGTTCGATTCTTTCACACAATTAACCTACTTTTATATGAATTTTAATTTTTTTTTATTTTTTATTTTTTATTTTTTTGTTTTATTTTTTTTTAATACATTTTACAAATACTTTACAATTAAAGTGCAACTCAACTGTCCTAATCCTGAGTTCTATGAAGTGCTGTTTTTCATCGAAATAAACCGACCTTTCTTAAAAACGATGACGATGGCAGGATGTTTTAGAAAGAATTTGATTGCTAAAAAATAGTACATTACATTACTAGGGACGAAAGTGGATCTTTCGTCCCGGCGGAGTGATTGCCCCCCCGAGGCGAA
>JAWWEN010047128.1:0-11897 GCA_035582955.1 Sycophila texana
CACCGTATCGCATGAGCCGGAAAGAGAAGCCGTTACAATAATTCTTAAAACTAACTCACCCGATTCAGTCGGGAACAATACATTACAACCAATAACAAGTTTCGCATCACAAAGACACTGTAGCATAATAACAAAAGTAAAAAGGTTATCATAAACAATTATCTCGCAGCAACATAAACCAAAAAAAACTCCTCAAACGAAAAAACTAGAAGAAAAGATGGAAAAAGCCCTCGAGAAGAGGAGATAAGCAAGAAAAACAACTTTCCCCCCGTCGAAAATCGTAATTGCTTAAACAAAAGTACTTAAGCGTTCCGCGAGGGTCCAGCAGCGCATCCTCGCCGCGCGGCCGGCTTGTTTGCGGTTATCCGAGCGCGACGCCCGAGTGAGAGATATATATACACCTGGCGGCGCTCGAAAGAGCCCCGACCCGCCGTCATAATGAAAAGCGAGACGCAGGCTCGGCAGTTTGAATTATTAACGTAAAGGGCAGTCGCGCGTACCGGCGGCTCGCCGAAGAAGCAGCAGACAGGGGGGATGAGGGGATGCGGGGGTGGCGAGAGGGTGGGGGCGTGCATTGCCGGTGCAATAAACGTCCGAGCCTCGAGTGAGCTAATTAAAGGAAGCGCTGCAGCGGCGAGGAAAAAAAAAAGGAATAAGTTCCGGGCGAATAATTGATCGTCGCGGGGCTCACGGTGTATACCCCCCGAGCCGAGACAAGGCGGCAAAGCCTCTCGACTTCAGCGCGCGCGATGCAAAGCAAGCGACGCGACTCCGGAGCGAGCGAGAGAGAAAGGAGCGTCTGCTGAATTTATCGTCGCTCGGGAACGGAACGGCAAAACTTGGGGACTCTTTTACTTTTTTTAGTCTTTTCGTCTCTCTTTCTCTCCTCGCTGGCTGTGCCGTCGTCTCTTTCGTCTCTCCTCGCTCGACCCACCCCTCGACACGGACGGCCTCCGCGCGCACGACGAGTTAAATTAAACATCGAGTGATTATACTCGAACGAGTTGGAGCCTGGGCTGGCTCCCCGCTTTTTTTTTATGCGCTCGAAGTATCCGTCGCGTCGATGGTAATACACGAAGAATAAAGTCTGGGCTTCATCCAGTGGATTGAGTGCGATTTATTGCTTTATTGACGGAGGGCTTAAAGGCCGCTGTAGACACTTGACGGGCTGCTGGAGTATGGCAGACTGCAAATAGTATTGAAACGCAAAAAATTTGCTAAGGCAATTGCCGTTTGCTTTCGTTTAGAAGTGGGGTGAGGAGAGAAGCAATTGAAATTGAACCGAGGAGAATTTCTTTTAATGGACTTCAAATTAAAGCGACGTTTGGAGCACGTTAATTATGGTAAGTGATTGACGTTTCCGCTTAAATTACCTCACTTGGAGGTCGAAATGATATTTATTATTATAGTATTGTTGGAAGAAAAATAAAATTGTAATAACTGCGCAAATCCTCTCTTAAAGAAGTAATCAGCCTAAAAGTAAAGGCAGCTATTCTTAATTTGATTCTTTTTTTGATAGATATATATAAGTTATTTTTAAATTAACTGGAGCTTTTTAACATTAATTATACTTTCTAATTTTGATTAATTTTGTATTACTTCAAGTAATATTTTAGTATTGGATATAAGACTGTAATCAAAAGTAACATGATGTTAAGTGCTTAGAAGATATAGAAAAAAATATAATCATAACGATTTATTTATTTTTTAGATTAAAATTGTTTTCCATTATGATATTATTGAAACCAAAGAGGAATAAATTACAGTAAGCTCGCGTATATCTAATTCGCAAAAAAATTAAATGAAAGAGACAAAAAATGTAATATTTCGTGTAAGCTTGTTCTTAAAGCTTAAATTGTAATTTTGTTGTTGACATCTCTGAATCGCGAAGTTAATACTAAGTAAATGAAAACGTTTTTCTCTTCTTAATTAAAGATTATTACAGAATATGGCAGTACACCTTCTCGTAAATAACGGAAATTATATTTGACTGTTATGTAAATATTAGCACGGTCCAGCGATAAAAGTCCATCAAAAATTTTTGCTACAACTTAACAACGAGCAGCCTGAACATATAAATATACGCACGTGACCCAAAAAAAAAATTATTTCCATAAAACTAATGGAAGGTCGTAGCGAGTCCTGAACGCAAGCAAAGCGCCAGAAAATTCCATCGATCCTCGCGCAAGCGAAGCGGTTCGCGCCCTTTGTGTGTACGTACGAACTTTGCCGAGAGAAAAGCCTCGTCCGGGTCTCGAACGACGCGGCCCCCTCGCGGAAAAAGCGGTTTAGTCATGTAACTCGGTAAGTGGAGGCGCGCTAGCGGCCCCTTGGCAGCCGTCCAGTCGCTCGCCGCCGCATGCAGGCCCAACTTTCCTCCCCCCGCCCCCTCGGCAGTCGCAGCCGCCGAGAAAACCCGTCCGATTGCCTTGCACACATCGCGAGCACGCGCGCCGTGATTGGCCGAGATTCCACCCGCTCCGAAGGACGACTGAGCCAAAAGAAAAGTTTGAAAAAAGGAAGACAGGGAAAATCGAGACGCGCAGACGTCGCGAAGAATAAGCCGCGAGATTGGAAGTCGATCGAGTTAGCGAAGGGTGGAGGGGGTTAGCAGGGCGCGGCCGAGTATACCAAACGGCACGGAAGAGCGAGCGATTTGCGAAAAACTCGTTAAACTACCTCGTTGGCGCGCGCGACGCGCACAAAGGCAATTCGACGGGAGAGCGAGTTCGCGGGGCTGGAGAAGAGGGAGGGGGGAAACTCAGCGCAACTCCGATAGTCCTCATCGGGCGAGACAAGTTACACGCCGCTGGGATAATGCGACTCGTGTGTATACCGAGCCACCCCCACCCTCCTACTCTCCCCGCTGGATAGCTAACCCCCGAACGAATTCCACGACTTGGCCTCTGATCTCTCCCCTGCCCTCCGGGCCGACCCTCTCGCGGCTCAAAGACTGCTCATTACGTCGATCTCCGCTCTCGGATCAAACCTCCCACCCTGACCCCTTCCCCCATTTACAAACTTCTCCCTCTCTCTGGTCCTTTCTCGCTCGCTCACTCTTTCTCTCTCCCTCTGCCTTTCTCTCTCACTGACACTCTCTCTCTCTCTCTCTGAGGCGGGTTGAGACAGGACAAGCAAAAAAATATGGAAGAAGGAGAAAGAATTATACCGTGATTTGAGGCGGGATAAGTAAAGTATATTTTGAGGCGGGCTTGAGGCGGAATGAGGCGAGAGTGAGACGGGGTTAAGGCGAGATAAGCAAAAAATGAAAGTAGGAGAAGGAAGTAATTGTAAGTGTAAGTAAGTGTAACCGTGCTTTAAACCGGGAAAAAATGAGGCGGGATGAGGCGGATCCTAAGGGGCATGGAGCCAATTGCTATATAATATAGATATATATTGATTTATATATTTATCTCTTCTTTTTTCTCTACATGATTGTGATAATTATTGTGATGATTATTGTATACTTTTGTGTAACAACGAATAAAAGAATATCTATCTTTCATTCCCTCTCTCACACTCTTATTTGCTCTCTCACACTTTCATTTGCTCTCTCCCTCTCTCTCTTTCAGACACTCACTCTCTCTCACTCTCCCACTTAAACTCTCACTCTAACATTCTCTCTCTCTCACTTAAACTCTCTCACTCGAACTTTCTCTCGCTCTATCGCTTGATCTCCCTCGCTGCCGGCTTTCTTCGAGGCTCGTTTTCTTTTTCGGCGAGCTGAGAGGAGCGCCAGTGTCGGCGACGTAAATTCAATTTCGCGCGGGCGAAACAGAGCGCGAAGCCTGTCGGAGGCGGCTACGATCGACGCGCGCGAGAATTTCCAAGGGAAGCTGAGATAGGAGGAGGAGGGGCGGATCGGTTTATGGGGGGCCCCTGAAGGCGCTATACCCACCTCCGAGAAAATCCGAGCAGCGCCCGGCGCGCCGGAGCTAACGACGAGTTTTCACGAATAAATCAACGACGCCGCACTCGCTCGTTTCGGCTTTACAAATGCCCCTCGTCTTCCTCTTCTCGCTCTCGGGCTGTCTCTTTATTTGACGCCGTCGTTGATCACGCGAGTGACTCATCCTCGACCCTCGACTGCATCTGTTGCTCGCTAAAGAGGTTCTCGCTCTCGACGACGTATACAGGTCCCGCTGATGGGGGGGGGAGTACTGAATTTTTTACTGATGCTGGAGAAAATTATTGATTACTGTTCGTTTTGATGGGAAGACTTTTGTAACAAAGCTTTGTAATAGTGATGTTTTGAAGAAAAAAAGATAAAGTGAATTGTTTATTAATTCATTATTTAATAAAATTAATTCATCGTAAAGGTCAGTTTAATGCTATAGTGCTATTATCGATTTTGCTTAAAATTTAACGGGTATTAAAATAGTCCGTTATTACTTTGTGTGTGCAATTTATGCAGCATTATAACATAAAAGATTTTAAAGATCATCTAAATATTCAACTAATAACTAATTAATTAATTGTTAATTAGTCGAAAATAAAGAAGGGATTTACGTATTACATAACATTTATTATTATACAGAAATGCATTACTTATGATTACTACCAATATCAGCAAATAAATTATTTAATAATTATAGCTATATTAACATTTTTAACAGAATGACATTTACGTATGATTATAGTACCCGTACATTCTACCTACATATTATAATTTCCATAAAAAATAAAAATTATGATATAATTCAACCTAAACTTTTTCTACACATTATTGTATAAAAATCCATTCCTAAAAAGAATCGTAAATACACATTAAATTCTAAAACTTAATATTTCGAAAAGGTACGTTTATTTATATGATAAATAAAAATGTAACATCTGTCTACGTATAAAATACATTATACTTAAAGTACGAAAAACAATAATAATTATACCTGCCGCAATTTCGTTGAAACGAGGAAATAAGAAATTTATCCGGGAAGATAATACTTTAATAGGTGTTCCGGCGTACGTATAAATAAAAGAAAAAAAAATAAATGTCGAAAGTTCCAGAAATGTTCGAGCACAGCAGCGATATCCTTCGGAATAGCTCATTCCGGAAAATATCGAACTTGATAACTGCATTTTAGCACTTTAGTCAAGGTACTGGCCGGCTATAACTATAATTTTCGCTAAACCTACGACCTACATTCCTGCGCGAGCGCTAAAAGCTTTATTACATTTCATTCATTGATAAATTGAAACTGCAGAAAAATGTTTTGAAAATCTACACCTTTTAGCGTGTAGTCCGCTGAGAATTCAATTACGCGAGAACGAATAGTTTCTACAGCGACCGCCGCGCAACTCTCCGGCATCCCCTTCGAAACTGTAACGACTTTTTCACAATACGCTCCTTCTCTCGTCCCGATAAAAATTACAAAGACACTTTCTAAAAACGTCGTAACGCAAAAAAAATCACAATAAGGTAGACTTCTTATACCCCTACGTGATTCAACAAGTTAACATATTTCTTATTTTAAAATAGAATAAATCGCAAACTGTACGCGGAAAAAAATTCTTTACTAAAAATTGCAATAAGTAGTTAATATTTTAATGTGTTCGCAGACTGACGAAGCGTATGATAAAATAT
Organism: Sycophila texana; assembly: GCA_035582955.1. NCBI lineage: Eukaryota > Metazoa > Arthropoda > Insecta > Hymenoptera > Eurytomidae > Sycophila > Sycophila texana. The sequence goes on from JAWWEN010047128.1 coordinate 5,585, forward strand.
TTAAGTCGGTAAATGGTAAATTATAATTGAAGAAAACAGAAAAGATTAACATTTGTTAAGTATCATGAAATTGGAATCTCTTAATTACTTAAATTGTACGTCCTTTCATCTTTCTGAACTTGACAAAAAATTATAAAGAAAAATTATGTTTTATTCTGACCAAGTTCAAGTTGATTCAAGTGCATAAAAGTGCATTTTTTATGCACTTGACAAAAAAATGCATTTTGTTGCACTTTTTTCGGCATGCATAAAATCTTAAAAATTTTCAAAATCAGCGAGCGAGGTAAAATTTGCACTTTTTTCCAGGAGGCACACAATTTCAAAAAGTAAAATTGGCTAGTATAATTATTAACAGACAAAAAAAGAATGCCGGCGTACTTCGAATACGTTTCGAACCGTGTAAAAGTCCGTCGATTACGAAGCACGTAGAAAATCCGTACTGCCCCGATATAGTAAAAGAAAGAAGCTCGCCGGACCGCGAATAAAAAAAAAAGAAAAAAAAAAGAAGGAAGGACACATCGGTATATCGCGAGCGATAACCGTCGCATAATCCGGCGACTGGCACGCTTCCAGGCGTCGCAAAAAGCGAAAGGCCGCGTATTGCTCTCGTCCGCCCGACGAGCTTCATTCTCTCGCCCCTGGTGACGATAGCCAGCCCCGGCAGAAGAGGACACGGAAGAGAGAGAACCCGTCAAAAAAAAGAAAAAAAAAAGGAAAAGAAACGTCACAGCGATTTTTCTTCGTCGCAGAACAGCGGCCGCGTCTCCGCGTCCCTCGCTAAAGAAGGCAAAAAAAAAAGATAGGACCACGACCCCGCCATTAGCACGTATAGGCCGAGGGGGCTGGATTGGGTCTTTTGATTTAGCGCAGGCGCCGCCTCTGCATCCTAATTACTTCATTTAGCGGCACCGCCTGGCAGTCGCGCGTTAAAGAACGGCCGTCGCCGCAAGAACCCCTACCCCTAGCCTCGGCAGATACCGACGACGGCAAGAGCAAAAAAAAAAGAAAGGGAAGTAAAAGAAGGGCGAATTAATTGATCGCTTAATGCGGAGCCGCGCGCGGATTCGCCCGGAAAGGGAAGAGCCGGCCGATATATAATTGCTCGGAAGCGAAATAAACACGCGCGGGGGCGATAAGGCGCGGAGGTGTCGACGGGGACGGGGGTAGAAGGGACGAGGGGGTGGTGGGATGAACTCGGAGAGAAAGGCGAAGACAATGGGGTCGGCGCGCGGGTAAAAGGGTGCGGACCGTCCGCGGGGGGTCGAAATGACTTTCATAAATCTCCGTCGTAAGAAGAGGATTTATTTCGGCCGACCCTGATGCTACGGCTACGCGCGCGAGTCCCGCGGAATGCCTCGTTAGCCCCGCGATAAAGCGTTTACTCGTCCGCCGCTGTCGCTTCCGGCAATCACTTAGCAGCCCCGTGCTCGTCCTTTTTTCTATCTTGCCTCCTCTCTCTTCATTTTTTTTTTTTTTTTTTTCTTCTCGGCTACTTGGTGCATCTTTCCGCTGACACATTGTCGACACTGGAAAATGAATATTTTCCGTAGCGACCGTCGTACCTTTCTCGACACAAAACGTCGGGGGGCAGGGCGAGTCTCTGAATGTCACCGAGAGGCCGAGAGCGAAATACACTCATTGTTTTGGCCTTCCGCTCGAGGAGACATTTGGAATTTCGCGCGTGAAACGCGGCCCATTCAACTGGCACTCAGGCGCATTTAATAAAGAGCTAATAATGACCCTTTGATGCCGGCCTGCTTTGGAAAGCTACGACAAAGACGGGCATTCAGCGCGGATTTTGAAATGAAACAGATTTACTTCGACGTATTTCCTGTTGTATTTCTCTCTATATATACATATATAATATGTATGTATCTATACAGTTTGTGTCGAAGCAGATGTTCAAACATTGAGTTCATTTTATAAAGCTGCTGTGCTAATAATAATTGGCTACGAAGGTCTTTGAATGTTCATTATCAAATTTGTATAAATTGCCATTGATTTTGCAAATGTGTATAATTCTTTCAGCGCTTTTGCAATTTCGAAGCTGCTGCTTTATATTGGATATAAGCGGCGCAATAATTTAAATTTAACGTCGCGCACATTATCACAAAGGGCAAAAATAACTGTATAAGTTCACGAGTATGTTTATTATTAAAATTAAATATAAATTGGGAAATTTTCTGGAAACATTAATTTTAGAAAGTTGATTAAATCTTTTTTATAAAGAAAATAAAGACTTTAAATAAAGACTAAATTTGTCTAAATTTGAATAAAGAGAATTTTTATATTGAAAAAAAAAAGAATAAATACAGTGATCGACAGCTCAATTTATTGTTTATCGGCTCCAAAGCTTCTAGATGAATAGTTATCAGATTTTTTTAAGGGGAGATTAAATAATTAAATCCAACCTGTAGACACAAAATTTGTATGTTAAATAAACATTTTTTTTTAAATAATTTTTTTAACACGATGTTTAAACAAATAAAAAAAATTTCGAAAACTTCAGAATCAAAATGGTATAGTTGATACTATCTTTCTAGAAATTCGTACAAAAAAATCATCAAATACTCTCTAATTATCAATCTCTCTTTATATATCAGTCGTAAGCTAGACAAAGACAGTGAACTAACCACGTGATCACATCAGAACTAATCAAATTAATAACCCGTAGTAAAAGTCTGCAGAATTTTCAGCAGAATTTTCTGCAGGGTTTTCGCCTGCAGAAAATTCTGCAAAAATGTTTGCAGACATTTTTTTCTGTAGAAATTACTGTAGAAATTACTGCGGATTTTTCTGCAGGCGAAAACCTTGCAGAAAGACCTGCAGAAAATTTTGCATAAATGACAAATTTCTGCAGTATATTCTGCAAAACTTTCTGAAGAAAATTTTGCAAACTTTTTTTCTACTGGTAATAGCTGGCTTCATTTTTACTCTCGTAAATGCTTTAAAAAAAAATCCATGATAGAAATAAAAAAAAAAAAAAAAAATTATTAGGCTAATAATGCCAATAGTGACACCAAGCGATCGTATAAACGCAACAGAAAGCCAAAGACGCAACAGAAATTCGTCGATGGCGATGGTGGAGCTCGAATTCGGTAGCTACGCGCGTCGCTTCATTAACGACAATTTATCACGGTGCCGTTGCGGCGAGGCCGTGTAACGGCGGAGCCCCCCAATCCCCATTAGGTCCCGTCGGCAAGGTCGTTATGCTGCGGTTTGACACGGGAAACACAGCCATAACGGCCTTCGGTTATGGTCTCGTTCGCGTCTACGCGCCTCGGCGCCTCCGGCGGGGCCTCCTCGCGAGCATAAAAGCGCGCCCGCCGCGTTTAGAAGCCCGTTATCAAGACGCTCGCGTGCCCTTATTATCCGCGTCGGCGCTCGGTGCGCAGCACCCGCGGCTTCCTCCTCCTCGCGGCTGAAATCCAATGCACGCGAGACCCATTGGCCTGCTACCCTCTTTGTGCGCGCGTCTCTGAGCAACTGCCGTACGCGTTTATGCAAACCCGAGTGAGTGCTTGTCTCTGTGTGCTCGGATACTTGCTTTGCTTTGACCGACGGCAGCGAGAGACTAATGATACTCGCGGCAATCGGTTTGATTTCGTTCCGCGAACTGGTGTATGGGCAGGAATGTCTTTGCCTCGCATTGGAGTATGAAGCGGCTGCATAGATGGAAGGCGTTTAATTTGAAGATCTGCGGGAATTTCGATGGGAAGTTTGAGGTTCGTGTACGCGTGTAGAGGATGGATCCTTCGGCAGAGAATCACAAGGATATACTGAGCAAAAGAGATGTTGTGAAAATTAGTAGTGAAATTACATCTATGAAAAAATTATTTATAAATTTTATATAGAATTTATACAGGATATATCGTTGCCTCTAATGAAGAAAAGCACATTTCAAAAAAGGCCTATTTTTTAATTTGCCATTTTTAAAGCACTATAGAGTAAAATAAATTGTCCCAGAAGCTGATAATCTTGAGGTTTCAATCGTAGATACCCTAAGTTTATCACGTTTTGGAAGAATTTATTTTACATTCGAGCTATAAAAATGACAAATTAAAGTATGCTTTTTTTTAAATTTTCTTTTTTTTTTGTTAGAGGCGATGATATACAATTTTTTTCACGAATGAGGAAAAAATTTTCTCAAAAAACTTAAATAGTATACTTAAGTATACTTAAGAGAATAGAAGAATTAGTTTATATCGAATACATACAGATGTTTTCACAAAAAAAAAAACATTTTTTTGCAGTTCTCGTATCTAGAATTTTTAGAACAATTTTCAACTACATTGAGAGTTAAGTACACTCAAACCATTTTTATGTTTTTATCATCATAAACTGTAAAATCCATAAACGAATATACTATCAATGAATATTCTCATTCAAAATATTGAGTCAATATATAATTATGGAGTTCTCGTACATTTGAAGAGGAGATATCTCAGCGCAGGAAGGTTAATATTTATTTTTCGAGTCAATTATAGGATTTATATTAATGGAAGCTAAATAGAATGATGAACGAGAATTTCAATCACAAGATTATTAAGTACTGCTACTTAATTCAAAAATTATTAACGGAACTTTTTTTTTAGTAAACTTAATTAAAACCTTTACTTTTTCATTTAATTAAATTACACACGTAATAAATATGCAATTTATAACTTTGTTAGAGGAACCAATACACTTAATAGACTCGATAACGTAATTAAGTTTAAAAATTTATAACAAGACATCTTCAGTCAAGCTTTTCATCAAATTTTGCGATAATTACTCCACAAGTGCAAACTGAACCGCACATAATTAAAACCACTTTAATCAACGTTTTCATCCAATTGAAATAATACCTCAATCAAAATTGTTTCATCAAATACATCCGCGGCTCTCACACAGCAGCCAACAGAATACGAGCATTTCAACTCGAAAATTTCTAATATATCCCGCTAAAATTCAATGAAAAGCCCGCGCATCGATATACGCGACAGCAAAGCGCCGCCAAGACGGCGCTTTTAATTAAATCGGCCGCAGCGCTCGCCCGTATAATAAAATGCATCTAATCGGTTAGAAGTGAATGGCAAAGCAATTACGAGCGTGGGCCGGCCCAACCGATGCGCACCACCGAGCCTGTCGCCCCCGCAGGCTCCACACCCTCCTCCGATGGAAAATTACATTTCTTATTCGCGCGAAGGGGGCACCGATGCGGAAGGCCCGCCGGCGCTATCTTAATCCCTGTCGCGCGCGTCGAGGGCAACGCGTAAGCCGCGAATTAGCGCCCTTCGCCGGCCGGTCGATCGATAAGTTTAATAGTCCCCAGATTAAGCGCGAGGGCGATTGAAAGGGATCGCGCATGGCCGGACGCGCCGCTCGGAATTTTCGCGTGGCTTGCTCCATCCATTAAATCCCGCGTTACCTGATTAGGGCTGCAGGAATTTTCGAAATTCCACTTGCTTACTGCGCGGTTTCCGGCCTTGTTGTTGAACGCATCGGTGAACGTTCGAAATGGCGCTTTTGCTCGATGCTTTTTCTTTTTCTTTTTTTTTTTTTAAATCAATATCGGCTGTTGTATCGAGCTCTTTTACTATTGAGTGGAAAAAAAAATAGAATTGCATATCATAGAGAGAAATTTTTTTGAAAAACTTATGATACTTGTAGTAAATGGAGTCATATACTAGGTAAAATAAGAAAGTTGTCAGATTTATAGTGAAAATTATGATATTGATAAGTAACAGTATAAAACTTTAAATAATAAGTAGTTACACTTAAAATTGTAATACTTTTGCTAATTTTTACTAGAGGTACTACTAAACTTGCAGTTAAAATTACGATACTTCTAATAAAGATGAGTAGAAGTATTGTAATTTTAATTAAGTGTAATTCTAGTATCACTTTTAATAATTGATGCAATGATCAGAAAAAAATAGTAAATTTCCTACCAGGGCGAATAAATAAAAAACAAATGCTACCCATTATCAACTAAAAATTGTTTATTAACAAGAACTGTGATCATTTTTTTTTTATACTTGAAGCGTACCAACTACCTTTCAGTAAATATTCCTACATTTCTTTTTCTCAATATATAATTAGAGCCGAACGTAATAAAATACACGATAAAAATAAAAAAACACTCGAACACCACCGTCATTGTAAAACGATATTTCATAATTGGGAAGAACAAAAAAAAAGATCAAATTTCATGAACTATGTCAGTTAGAATATCAAAAAATAATCGACACGTATTTTTCTTTTTTTAATTTAATGTTTATTAAAAAAGATATAGTGATTTGAAAAGTGGGGATGACGTCACGATCCTACA
>JAWWEN010047159.1:0-11892 GCA_035582955.1 Sycophila texana
CAACGTTATTCTATTTAGAGCCGGTGTACTTTATTTCTCTCCCGAGATCCACGGATATACCTCGAGTATCTTAACATATCCAAATCCATGTTTTTTTTCTTTAAAGAGATATGATGTTGAGCATTTATTTTCTTTAATTTGGTTTTTATTTATAATAGAAAATTGTAACTGAATTAAGTGATTATTATTTTGAGATTCAGGAAAAAGAAACACACTCACAAAATCCTTACTCTCTTCTTCATCTCCTTTAGGAAAAACCTGTATAAACCACTTTATTTTATCGTTTTTATCTATTGTAAATGATGGTGAGTGAATTGCTTCTCCATTTGCTTTATTAATTAAACAAAAATTTTCTAATTTCCATTTATAAGAACACTTTACACTTTCTGTTTTTGTAATAAATTCTTTTTCTCTAACAGAATTCATATTGACAACTATAAAATACTAATAAAGTAAAAATTAGTAGAGTAAAACTAATCTATTTTATTGTCTCGATTGTTAATACAGTCTACTTATTGTACGCAATTCTCTTTGTTATTTATCCAGAGACCAGAGAGAGATTACTAATATAATGCCGTGACTGCCGTGTTGAAAAAGCGTGGCGATTTCGATAGCGGCGCTCCTCGCGGTGTGCGTACGAACCATACGCATCTAGCGCAGTAGCGCTACGCAGGCTACCATGGATAGCTAAAGTTAATTGTAAGAAATTTCGCTTGCGGCGCAAGCTTCCATCGGTCACAGGAATAATGCTTCATCAGCTTATGTGAAATTCTATACCATTTTCATTACACTCAAATTACAAAAGAGCTTTGAATTGACTATCTGTAGTAGTAGTATTCTAGTATTATACTAATCAGTATAGCTCGTCGTTCTTTTACCGAACTAAACGGTTCGTTGGAATGTACGGCTACGGCTCACTCCTAATATTATTATAATAATAATGTCGAATTTAAGGCAAACTCCGTTAACCTGCAGTGGCCACACGCGTCCAGTTGTGCATCTTCATTTCTCCGATGTTACAGAATCCGGTTACTATCTTATTTCGGCTTGTAAAGGTTTGTTTTATTGTCAATCTTTTGTAAGTTTGAAAAATCCAAACTGTGGCTTATTGTACAAAGAATTTGAGGTTACGTTTAAACTTTGAGGTTATACTTTTGCCAATTTTGATTTCTATTTTGTATCATTCTCAACTTGTACATGGACATACCAAGCTAATGTGTGAATATTTAATGATTTTGATATTTTGTTAAGTATATTATTTTGGCAATTTAAAGATTTTTAAATAAAAATGACTATAAATATACTGTATTTGTAATTTTCAGATGGAAAACCCATGTTACGTCAAGGGGATACTGGAGACTGGATTGGAACTTTCGAAGGTCATAAAGGTGCAGTATGGGGTGTAGCATTGAATGCAGAAGCTACTAGAGCAGCGACGGGAGCTGCAGATTTTAATGCAAAAGTATGGGATGCAATAAAAGGTGAAGAACTGCATTCATTCCAACATAATCATATTGTAAAGGCTGTTGAGTTCAGTAGAGATTCTTCCAAGCTGTGTACTGCCTCTAATGAGAAACTTGTTCGAATTTTTGATCTTGAGAAGCCTGATGAAGCTGCCCAAGTGAGTTTGTAAATTTTAATTAAAAATTATTTTACTTATTTCTATTTATTGATTATTTCTTATTACTTTTAGGTTTTCTCTGGTCATACAAGTGGAATTAGACATGTCACATTTTATGAAAGTGATAATTATTTAATAACATGTGCCGATGACAAAACATTGAGAGTATGGGAAATAAAAAGTGGTGAAGAAATAAAGAAATTAGAATTTCCAGCTGTACCTCGGTCAATGGAAATTTCAAAAGATGGCAAAATTATTACAACAACTCATGCAAATATTGTTACGTTTTGGGATAGTAAAGAGTAAGTTTAATATTCATTTAATATATAAAATGTAATACATAAGATGTAATACATTATCTGCTAGACCAAAAATTAATAAAACGTATATTTTTTTATTTATTTTTTTCAGATTGACCAAATTACGTGAATTCACAGTACCAACACAAGTTTACAGTGCCAGTTTACATCCTGACAATAGTATGTTTGTTTGTGGAGGAGAAGACTTAAAAATGTACAAGTTTGACTACACTACAGGTGTAGAAATAGGTATGATAATAACTTTTGTACTTAAAGATGGTTAAAGAATTTACTGAAATTTTTCATTCTTTGCAGAATCTTTTAAGGGACACTTTGGTCCTATCCATTGTGTACGATTTTCACCAGACGGTGAACTTTATGCCAGTGGTTCAGAGGATGGAACTTTGAGACTATGGCAGACAACAGTCGGCAAGACTTATGGTTTATGGCGATGCGTTGAACAACTTCCAGCGATACAAGAAAATGCAACTCTAGTGAATAATAAGCAAGAGGTCACCGCCAATTAACGTGTTAAATTCGACTTTCTCAAAAAATTTCTCAATTTTTAACACGTGAAGAAGAAAAAAGTTTTAGGACTTGTTTATGAGGTTAGACTGAAACATTAGATACTATGTTTTATACTTCTCAAATCCAATTACATTTCATCTGATTAAATTATACACTAAACGAAATTACATGTAAATAATATTGCCTTCAAGTATGCTTGGAAAATTAAATTAAACACAAAAAAATCGAATAAAAGTATTCTTTTTTCATATCTCTCTTTTAGTTTCTGGGCACGGGATCGTGATACAAAATGTTATTTATTTTTAAAATAATGAACTCACAATGAAAAATTAACATTAACATTTATTAACGTTATATATACCATATTATTATTGTATCATACAAAAATATGTATAAAGCTTGTAAATTATATAAAATAAAAAAGGGAAGTTTACAAGAATTTGTCAGTTGTAGACGATTCATCTTACATGCGTGCAAGTATATTGCCAAACACTGGCAATCGAGCTTTTTGTAAAACAGCGTGTTTCCAATTTAAAAAAAAAAGTGCTTAATTCACATCACACAGGTAGCATCGTTGATTTATACATTCATTTCCATTATTCAGTTATTTCATGAAATACGAGAACTTTAACATGTTTGAATGGATTAGATAGGCATACTATAGAATATCATAACACCTTTGTAAAAAAAATCTTACTGTTAATCATTAGTATCGTTACTGTTATTCATATAAAATCAAAAAATTTATCGATATGATTTACGATAAGTCTCTATCTATTTTACTTGTCGCACAGAAAAAGTTCTCACATTGTTAAGTATACTTACATAATTACAAAGAAAAACTCACAGTAGCTGCGCTCAAACGCTAAGAATCTTACGAACTATATTTACATTAACCACCATGTCGATTCATCCTCTCTCCCTCGGCAAACTTTCAGGTCCGAGAGCCTTGGCATCATCTTCTTTTTTTTTGTTTCAGTTTTCTCCGATCGTTTTTCTTATAAAAAAAAATTGAAAGAAAAATAATGTAAAATTTGAACTGTCGCGTCGCTGATACCTCGGAGTCCCAGGGAGCTCACAGAGTCTTTTAAGATTGATTTTCTACATTGGCACAGGTTTCGTTTTTTTTTTATTATCATTGCGTCGTCCTCGATCAGCCGATGAACTGCGAGAGGTCGGGCAGCTTGAAGCCGTTGAACGAGGAGGAGAAACCGCCGCGCAGGTTGTTGCTTCGCTGCTGCGAGAAGCCCGGGAAGCTGTTGGCCGACTTGAATTGCAGATTCGAGGTGCTGTCCGTCGCGGCGAGGACGAAGCCACACTGCGCGGTGCACACGTCGTCGCGGAGGATCGCCTCGCGGGATGCCTCGCGCAGCAGCTGGTTGCAGTCCGTTACTCTAAGAGATGCGCAATGAGTCTGAAAAGAAAATTCATAATTAAATTATTTGTACTTTACCCTGCTGATAAAGCTTAAGTGTTTGTTACTATTTGATATGATTCATCGTATGATATTCGATAAATCAGGTGATGAATCGGCCCTATTGGAAAATCTCATATATTAGTTTTATAATTAAAGTTGCACTGTAGCTACAATTCCTTAAATACTTGTTTTTCTTAAAATTGCCATAAAACATTCCAAAACATGTGTTTTTCGATGCATCATCAGGATGGAACACCAAAAGGCACATTTAAAATTATTAAGAATGATAAGATTTTAGCATGAGATCTCAGGTGAGATCTCACGTGAGATTTTTCAATAGGGGGCTGATAAATAACGTTTCCATACGATGTATCAGCTGATTTATAATTTGATTTACGCAATACTAACTGATTATCATCTAATTTATCAAATACCAAATGGTTTATCAGATAGATACATCAAATTTGATGAGTAATCTGACGATTTTTGACACTACTTATCATCTGATCAATCAGGTGATCAAGCACGTGACGAATCAGGTGACACTATTTATCATCTGATCAATCAAATGATCAATCAGCTGGTGACACTATTTATCATCTAATCAATCAAGTGATTAAGCAGATGACGAATCAGGTGACACATGATTTATATACAAATGATTCGCCATCTGAATTTTTTCAGCAGAATAGATAATTTTGTACATCGAGTACGAGTATTATATAACAAACTTACGCCCTCGGCTGTGCACACGCAGCTGGTGCAGGGTGTGGGAAAGCCGGACTCGCCAACGGCGACGTTCCTGCCGCCGATCTGGCATCCATGCCTCGTTTCCCGCCAGGCCTCGAAGTTCATGTGGGGCATCGAGGCGCAGGGTACGCGTGGGTTCAGGAAGTTACTGGGCAGATCGAAGGCTGCCCGCTGCATATCCGTGTGGACGTCCATGTTCTCGCACATTACCTTCGCCAGGGTGGTCTTACGGACCTCGGCGAGCTGTGGTTCGCTGAAGCGGATGTTGGGATCGTCGGTCTCGTACCAGAAACGATCGCATTTACGCGACTGTCTGAATTGGATGGCGATGATGCAGGCGAACGTCGGTCCAACGAGTCCACCTTGAAGCGGCCTTTCGCTCATACCACCTGTTGATTTATTGAGATTTGAAAATCTATTTCTGTATTTCTTTACCAAAAAACTTTTATTGATATCATATCTCTTGATTGTTAATGTGATGAAGCTTTTGATTGTGGAAAGATAAGACTATATATCATTATACCTGGGAAAAGGTCGATGTCGTCGACGGAGCTGTAAACCCTCTTCAATCTGGCGATGACCTCAGGGGCCATCTCTCTTGAGAGATCTTCAAAGGAGCTGGCTCTCTTCAAATTGCAAAGAGCTCGGTAGTTGTTGTACGATGGTATACCGTGGTCTCTTGATCTCTGGATATTAAGGGAAATAAGATCTATTCCAGAGTGGGGGATGCCTCGCTGCTCGAACAGGTGGTTGGTCACTTCACCGGTGATGAACTGGTCGAGAGTCTCCATGGGAGTGGAAACGAGACCTCGCACCATCTCGTCAAGCATTTCTGGTTGGTAGAGCATGTCTGGGTTGAAGAAACCATCTCGCAAGAGAATAGGTGGGTCGACGTTCTGGTAGTTGCGGTCCATTCTCGGGAGATGAGGACGCAGCAGCGAGTGACCAATACGATAAGCAGCAGTGGCGAATTCATTCAGTACACTGGGATTGCAGGTAGGAGAGTATTCCTTGTAGTAACCTTGAGGTAGGAGTTTCAGACCGTACAGACTCACAGCATTCCAGCCAAGGATACGCGGCAGGAATTCATTGTAGGTGATGTGTTGCATCATAGCGCTGATGATTCTTCGAGTTTCCTGTTAAGCGATAATAGAAATACATTAATACAGCTTCCAAATGTTACGATTAAAGATGATTTTCATTTAAATGTAGGTATGTTAGAATCTTACTTGGAAGAGCTTCTCTGGATCCCATTGAGGATTGACCTGTCTCAGTCCTTCCATTACTCTGTTGTGTTCCCTGACCCACATGGTGTGCATCATAGCTAGACCAGGTTGCTCGGATACTCGTCCGTCTCCACCGATGAAACAGTAACCGGAAGGTGCTTTACATTCGGGATGAACACGCGACTGAGGCAACAGGTCCTTGCCGCGGACTGGATGCGATGTAATGTTCATGCGACCACTGAATCCTCTGAGTAAATTAGCAACGCAAGTGTTTTCTCCGTAAACAACCGAAGCATCGAGGAATCCCGTGTTCTGATTAACCTGCTCACGAGGACCCAGGTGTTGCTGTCCTGGTAGCGATCTCATTGATGGGAAGCAAAGTCGCTGTCCACTGGTGATATTCACGGTTGGGTAGTAATGGTCATTTGGTGGTACTGGGAAGGGATTACACTCGGGATGGACCGTGCGAGCTGAGTCGCAAGATCGGCAACTGGGAATGGACTCGGCGAAACCTTTGTGGATAGGTGTCATCGTCAGATCGTGATCCAAGAATTGAGCGAACTGCATCACCATGAGAGTGTAACGGTTGTGAAGATTAGAGATATCAGGATGGATGACGGTCGAAATAGTTCTTGGGTTCGGTAAGGGAGCGCCTGTAAAAAAGACATAGAATTTGAATTATAATGAATACATTTTTTACATTATAGTTTAATGTTTTTTTAATATTAAATCTTACCTGTGATAGAAGTAATTTTAGGTTTCGATACCCCATCCTCATAGATAGGTGGTAAAAGTCGAGCAAAAGTGGTAAGAGACTTGGCCAGACTGGGATTGCGCAGATTGTTGCAGTGACCAGAGAAGGTACGGTACGGTGTAGTAGGATCACAAGGGCTATCGTCAACGGGACAATCGATTTCAGTTGTGTCCTGCTTTTGAGAAACGAATCCGGAAATGTCGACGTTCTGCAGAATGTCATTGAATTCTGTGTTGGGGAAACCCAGAATGTTATCGCCCGAGTCGAAGGCCTGTCTCTTCCTCCTCTTCAGTCCGTGAATTCCATTGATCAACTCATTGGTCGCGAGTTCGTAAAAGATCGAAGAGTTCGCGAGGAGCAAAGCATCCTTGTTGGCCTTGGAGAAACTGGCAGCAGTACCAGCAGGCGATTTTGGATCGGCGGTTCTTTGTTGCAGCCAAGAATTGTACTCCAGCTGCTTTCTAAGAACGAGATCCTGCTCGGCCTTTTTAACCGCTGCTGCAATAATTTCCTCGTTGATCTCGGAGACGATGGACATGCCGGAATCGGTTGCTACTGTGGTGCTCATGTGGTTATCGGGATCGACCATACCGACTGGTTCCTCTTGCCACGCAGAGAGGTCCAGAAGATCATGCTGTTCACAGTTGATCTTCACGTTCAAGTAGGGGTCCTGTTGGATGAATGCGTTTGGCTGCATCTTGCTGATACCAGAGTTGGCGCAGAGTATTCCGGCGAGTGACACCTTGCGAATCTCAGTGATCTGTTGCGGCGTCAAACTTGATGGAGGAATGTCGTTTTCGTACCAGAATCGGTCAGAGTTGCGAAGCTTTATAAGCTGCTCCCGAAGGAGACACACAAAGGTGGGTCCTACCGCGGCGCTTTCATTAGGTCTTTCCAGAATACCACCAATGAGAAGATCGATATCATCGACACTGGAATACATTCTTTCAAGAGTGGCAACGTCGTCATGGTTCATGATGCTCAGCAGACTGCTGAAGTTTTGAACCTAAAAATAGATTCGTAAATGAGAACCAAATCAGATTTCTACGCGAAATTATACTAATATAAGTTATCGAACTTACCTTCATCTGTCCATTAGAGCAGTAGTTGACGAACTCGACGTACCCAGGGATGCCGTGGTCCCTGGCAGTGTGAATGAGCAGGGAGCTTGGATCCCAACCAGGAGGTGTATCGATGTCCACAACATCGAGGCTCGCGTGGTTCGCGGCAAGTACGATTTGCTGTTCGATGGCCGAGCTCTCCGAGCGCTTCATCGAAGTAAGAGCCTGAAGAGCAGCAAAGGCTACAGCGTCGATCGCACCCCCGCGGTTCGTTGACGCGTATCCGTCGTAGAAGCCATTAGTTCTTGGCATCAGTTCTCGGTCGGCGTGTGCGGTCTCTCCGAGCACGCTGGGAGTGAACTCGTTAAGCGTCACATGTTGAAGCTGCAAGAATAAATTATTTTTATTTAGTAGGAATAATGCGCGCGACTAAATTTCTATCTTAAATAAGAAATATAAATCATGAAAGCATTTTAATATTTTGAACAAACAAAAATTCCTTTATTATTTGAATTAAAATGCAAAATTTCTTAAAAAAGTTTTTGCATTTTCGCGCCATTATATAGTCATGTGCATTTCTGAAGTTTCAGACCAATCACGTTTTCGTACTAAATGGTTCACAACAAGGGCCATAACTTCAAGGTAGAATATCCTCTTTCTGAATTTGTGATTCTGATATAGAAAGATCTAACGTTTTATTATTAAAGAATCTTTCTATAGATAGAGTATATATCAAAACATGTATCATCTTTATTTAAATTTTATCAAGATACTGCACCGAGAAAGTGTGACTAATAATCCTTTCTTATAAGAACCCTGATCTCTTCCTCTCTTATAAGAAAAGAGTGGTAGGATGTTGTGAAACATTTTAAAATGCCATTTGGACGCACTAAGCGCGTTGGATTTTGCTAGTTAATAAAAAATTTTAATGGATAATTGACGTCTGAAATATAAAGACTATATTAAAATATCTCCATTTAAGAATAAGAACAATTATTAATGTTCTCTACTGGAGATAACCAACCTGGAATGTTTGATGGGTTATTGAAAGTATATTGAAAACAACAATTTCTCATTATACCTGAGCAACAACGGCACGTCGTGCCTCGAGGTACAGCCTCGCGTCATCCCAGTGCTCGTTGAGTTCAGCCAGCCTCTCGGCGATTCGATTGTGTTCCACCAGGATAGCGTGGTACACATGACCAATGCTGGAGTTAGCCCTGTTGCAGAGCTCGCACTGGTCCAAGTTGACTCTACCCCCGTGGTAGGTTCTCAGCTTGTGCAGCCTGTCGTCGTTATTGCCGTAAATGTCGGAGCCGTCCAGGTAGCCGGAGGCGCCGTTCATCTGCTCGCGGACCTCGAAGTGGCAGCTGTGGGCGCTGAGCGTGGGCACCGTCCGCCAGTAGTTCAGGCAGCGGCCGCGCTCGTCCAGGCCGGGCATGCACTCCGGATGACGTAGGTTTGGCTGGCAGCAGCTGTCCGAGCGCTTCGGCCGGATCGGCGAGGAGATGTCGCGCAGCAGCAGTTCGGACCACACGCCCGCCAGGCTGCTGAGGCCCTCGTGGGCCTCCGAGGCGCGCGCCTGGCTCGCTCGGAAGCGCAGAGAGATCTCCGAGCTCGACGGCAGCTTGTGCTGCTGCGAGGAGTGTCGTGGACTGCTGATGCCTGTAATGAAATTTATTTTGCTTTTTAAATGTATTCTTTTATAGAAGTATTTTTTTATTTATTTATGGGCTTATTTACCCCATTTACCCTGGTAAATCTGAAAAGGTGAAGTAGATGTACTTAGATAATGTGAATAGTGACATTCTGTATGTGAAAATTCATCCACATATTGAATCAGTGGAGGACGTTCGATATAAAAAATGTTACCATTCACATTTTCCAAGTGAATTTAACATTTTTAGATTAAAGAGCACTTTGGTTCTGATTAAACCTGACACTATTATTAGGTAGTAAGTCACGGAGTGTGATTGATCATATTTTAATAATTTTTTTCTAAGGAACTTCTGAGAATTCATATTAATTGATTATATATTTATAATTTTTAAATAATTTTTCAGAATTGTCTAGTATATATTGATTGACTTATGTCCTTTATAGTATATTATGCTACTAGGGAAATAAAGAAAGAATGGTATCCTAAATCGTATGGAAATTATCACCCGAGACGAAGCCGTGTAAAAAAGTATTTTTTAAAAGAATTTTTATAGTTTTCAAATTATAATAAATAAATAATACACACGGAGCCTGAATCAAGCTTTAAATAACCGAATATTGAGTACATCAGGATCGAATCACCGTAAAATCCGGGTACTTATCCGGTTAGAGTATCCGGAGGTTTCGAATTTAAGATTCGGATTTATCCAGAATTTTTATAGCGGAATCTTTGGGTATGCTAAAATCTGGATCCAGTCGGCAGCTTTAATTTGAATCTCCCATTATCATTGGTAATGACTTATAATGATAAGGAAAGATTTAGATTTCGCGCCATAAAGTGAGTTTGCTTCTTCTTTTAAGTGAAATCAAATTTTATATTTTTTAACTGGGGTATTAATAATTTGTCCCTAATAAAAAAAGAAAGTTAGTATTTGTATAAAAAAATTAATTCGATGGTGCGGTTAAGTAGTAGCTCTTATTTTCTAATGATTTCTAGCGAAATTTCACTAATTGTAGTGTTTTTCCAATGATGCAACATTAGACAGGTCACGTGGAGGTTTGTTATTAAAAGTGACATCTTCTATTCACTCGAGATTTACAGAGTGACGTTAGTAAAATAAGATCA
Source organism: Sycophila texana (assembly GCA_035582955.1). Lineage (NCBI taxonomy): Eukaryota > Metazoa > Arthropoda > Insecta > Hymenoptera > Eurytomidae > Sycophila > Sycophila texana. The sequence goes on from JAWWEN010047159.1 coordinate 10,442, forward strand.
CCCGCAGTATTTTTAGAATCGCTGTAACGTTTTATGCAAAATCATCCAATGTTCTTTTGTTTCAAGGATGCATCGGGTTACTTTTCTCTATACGAACTCTTCAAGTCAATTTATTGAGGACACTTTTATTGCGCTTCAATCCACTCAAGTTTAACATCTTACGTCAAACTTTAAAAATACCATTCCTTATTTATACTTTCTATTTCGTATATCTTTTAATGTAAACCAGAGAAGCAATGATTATTCAACAATTATTTCAACGTTTCAATTGTAAAATGCAAATTTCATGCACTTTTAACGGTGCAGACCGTAGACTTTCCAATCTGAAATCAATTAAACCATCTCGAATTATTACTCAAAACATAAAATAGTACAAAATTACGAAACCAAAATATATAATTCTGGAACGTTAATTTGCCGAACCGGGAAGTATACGTTACGTTATTTTATAGTGAAAAAAAAAGAAGAATCCGATGTGGAAATAAAAGGCGTATAAAAATATAAAATCATCTTCGTTATGCAATAAAACGATTTCCCAAGGTAACTCGAAAAATTTCGTAAAGTCAATTAAAAAAATAAGGAGCAGCGTTAAAAAGAAAATATCTTAATTCACGTGCGAGAGCCGCGATCGCGAGGCGTTTAAATGAGCCTCTTGTACGGTGCTTGGTGACTCCGACGCATGGGAATGCGCGAACGCGTCGAGGCGTTCGCAGACTCGCGCTCCCTTTTTCAAATTAGAGTGTCATACCTCCGGATCACGTATTTTTATGAAACTTTGAACATTTTTTTCTAGTAGCGAGTATAGTAGAACAAACTACACATTTTTTAATTCCATAATTTTTTTTTCTCAAAGGTTGAATTTATTGAAAAAAATTACAATAGTTCACGGAGAAGAAAGCTCTACTAAAAATTGCAATAATGAATTTTAATGTGCTCAAAAACGTGACACTATTAGAAAAATTACAAAGGTTATTAAGTTACAGTAAATTTTAAAAGAAACTATTGTAATTTTTTAGATAAATTGACGATGGTCTGTCATCACAAATTACAGAAATTTTTTGTAGATCTTTTGTATAGACATTTATTCAATCTATTTGCTATAAAAATAATCGACGTACTCTTTTTTTAACTATTTATTTATATAGAACGTTGATTGTCTCTTTCAAATGAAAAGATTTTTCAATTCAGACTTTCAGAAATACTCCTGGAATATTATATATAATAACTTATTAACATATCGATAAGTGGAAAGTCTGCGCTTATACTTCACTTTCCCCAAAATTCTCGAATTTATATGAACATCTGAATTATGACGAGATCTTCGATAAAATTATTCAAGGAATATTAGATTTTTTTTTTTTTTTTTTTTTTTTTTTTATTTATTCGTCAGTAAAAATTACACGAAGTAATTCCCATAGAGGTAAACACAGTTACCTGTACATGTAAACTGA
>JAWWEN010047170.1:0-11887 GCA_035582955.1 Sycophila texana
GATCGAGAGAGAGAGAGCGAGAGAGAGAGAGAGAGAGAGAGAGAGAGAGAGAGAATTTACCGCGCCGCGTTCCCGGTGGCGGGTTTCCGCGGGAAATCGAGTAATAAGCGAGTTGAGATTTTGATATTATTTTTGTCAGTGTGGTTACCGGGAAGGCCAGGGCGTGGGGTCAAATGCGACTCCCCGGGCCACCACATTACACCTGTCTTCAAAAAATGAAATTATTTTAAAAAAAAAGAAAAGCATAGTCGCTTATACATTTTTAAAGGGATTCGTGTAAATGTGGGGGAATTGTTCGTGACTCGGCCCTCACTTTATTAATGTTTCGCATAATATTCTAATAATATTATTAATTTATGTAAATAATGTTTTTGCTTATATTTGTTTTCACTTTTTAGAACTTTATCTACATTTCATGGGAATGACATAACAGCTACGTACTATTGCCAGAGCTCTTCCGTTCATTCGTTAATAAAAATTTTACAGTCACAAAAAGAAGAAAATTGGATGCTACCAGTTATGAATATGATGTGCTTAGAACTCAGATTACTTGCAATGAAATCGGAAAGGTCAAAAAATAATAAAAATTTAAAACCTGGAGAAAACTTAGAAAAATGTGCAGAATGTTTAATGAGTTGTTTCAGAATATGTGCTGCAGATAATCGCAGTTCAGAAGACGATACGAAAAGATGGGGCATGTTATCAGTTGTTAATCAATTGTTAAAAGTATACTTTAGAATTAATAAGTTACCTTTATGTAAACCACTCATAAGAGCTATAGAATCTTCTACTTATAAGGATCATTTTTCACTTGCCCAGCAAATAACCTATAAATTTTTTGTTGGGCGGAAAGCAATGTTCGACAGTGATTATAAAGCTGGTAAGTTATAAACTTGTGAAATGCTGCACCTTTTGGTTCTTTTGAGTTTGTGTTCTTTATTTTAAAATATTAGCAAAATAGAACGCGCTTTTTGAGGTTAGGTTTATTTTTTAATTTTGGCGTCATTTTACTGGATGTTTATCCGTAAAGGACAAGAATGAGGGGAAGAAGGGAGAGTTATAAGGGTGCAGGATAACCTTAAATTCAGGATAAGAGTACAGTGGAAACCGCTTATAACGAACTTGAAGGGACCGACGAATTTTGTTTGTTATAACCGAAATTCGTTATAATTGAAGTTGGCTAAAATTATACTTAAAATTAATTTAAAAAAAAAGAACACGCTGAATTATTACAATACTAATGCTGAATAATTTAATACTGAATAATTTTTATTTACAATATAATACAATATTAATAATATTATACAAAAGAAACAAGAATATAAACAATGAAAAATCTTTTGCATAATAAAAAATACAAGGCTATTTTTTTCACTTTTTCTTATTATTTTCCATTTTTCTAGAATTAACACAACCACACTGCTCGCTTTGAACGCTCACAAGCTACTACTTCGTTATAAGCGGTCTATATCAGCTCTTAAGTGTTTATAAATATGTTCGTTATGACCAGGTTTTCGTTATAACAAGGTTCGTTATACCTGAAGCCTTACCCATTTACTTAACTTGCCGACCAACCAAAATGTTGAAATCTGTTCGTTATGACCGGGTTTTCATTATATCTGAATTTGTTAAAAGCTATTTCTACTGTATATTAATAAAGCCAACGTTTCTTGAAAGAATACCGTAAAATGAGGGGCAGGAGGGGGACCCTCATTCTACGGTAAGGCTAATACATTTTTTGTAGCAAATTTCCTGTATTTTAAACAAATTTGGGTAACAATAGCTATAGTAATTCCATCGACCACTTATAATCATTTAAATCCAGTACATTCAAAATTTGATGACTTCGCTAGTCGATAACGATTCACAAAATATTATAAAGGTAGGTTTTACATTACTGGCACATGTGCGAATATTGTCCTTTTTTATTTGAAATGGCGCAGGCTTTTGTTTTATCAAGAGGCGCGGTAGCGCCTCGAGGCAAGTCTAAGTCCCGGACGAACGACAAGCCTACGAGGCCGCAATGCGCGCCTCTATATACGTTGCTATTGGGTTTTAATCTCACTTTATTTTGTTTACAAACGCTTTATTTATATTTTATATTATTATATCTAACTCCTATCTATGCTTTATGATTAATTCGCAAGTCAATCTTTAATGCAAAAAAAGTTTCATGCAAAAAGATTGATTATTTCATGAAATATATCACTTTCGTTTTTGTGACTGTGCGAAATCTTTTCGACTTTTAGATTATTCAGCCTGCTAGTTTTTTCCTCCTCCAGTCTAGTTTTTTCCTCCTCCAATCTAGTTTATTCTCCTCCAGCATATAACTATATCTATATACAAAGGGTACGGTAGCGTCTCGAGGACAGAAATTTGTGGGAAAGCGATACCCGAATTGTACATTATTGGTGTGTTGTGTCGGCCTCCTTGTAGAAGGTGTTTCGTCGATCTGAAGGTATCCTGATCACCCGGACATAATCTACGGGAAAAAGTGCCTGATGTTTTATGCGTAGACGGGGTATCGTGTCGGCTTCCTTGCAGAAGGTGTCTCGTCGATCTCAGGGTGTCCTGAGCACTGGACATCATCCACGGGAAAAATTTCTGATTTTTTCCGCATCGACGGGATTTCGTGTCGGTTTCCTCGTAGAAGGTGTCTCGTCGATCTGAGGGTGTCCTGAGCACCCGGACATCATTTATGAGACAAATTTTTGATTTTTTTCGCATCGACGGGGTTTCGTGTCGGCTTCCTCGTAGAAGGTGTCTCGTCGCTATGAGGGTGTCCTGAGCACCCGGACATCATCTACGAGACATATTTCTGATTTTTTCGAATCGACGGGGTTTCGTGTCGGCTTCCTCGTAGAAGGTGTCTCATCGATCTGAGGATGCCCTGAGTACCCGGACACCGTCTACGAGAAAAATTTCTGAACCTTTCCGCATCGACGGAATTATTTAGTGCTTTTTATGGTTGTAAGAATGTTTTCCTAAAATTATTTGCTCACAAAAGTATAAGAGACAAGTCTAAGTCGTGCCTATCTAATATTTGAATAAATGGAAAACGTTACATCCATAAAAGTTACCTCCATTCTTTTTGTGAAGTCTTTAACATTTCTTTGCAATTCTGTATATGCATGTTGCATCTCATCTTTTCAACAAAAAATTAAAAATGTAATTAATTTACTTTTATTATATTTTTTATTATTTTTAAATTTACTTTCTTACGAAAGTATAGTTCGAGGCAAGTCTGATCAGTACCGATCTACCTAATACCTAATCTAATAATTTATAAAAAAAATATATTCTGTATTTTAAATTGTTACTCAACCCATAAACCCTAAATTTCGCAGCTTATTTTCAATATAAATAAAAACTTATTATACTAATAAAAGTACTGAAATCAATTAATAATGTAGTCGTCAAGTTGAATATTTTTCAAGCACTTATTACTAAACCCACAACCCTTCAATTTGCCGGCTTATTTTTAATGTAAATTAAAAAAAAAATATTAAACTCTGAACTCAGAATTCCTAAATTCTGAATTTTCTGCATTTTGCTACCATTGTACTGAATAGTTCTTAATTCAGCGGCTAGTAACATACTTGCCGGGTCCCTTAAAAAGTTCATCGATATGTCATCTGTAGTCTTTTGATATAGAGAGGTAAAAATGCTATCTTTATTATCTGCATCTTTAAAATAATAATCAATATTTACCTTATTTGTCTATATACATTATTTTTATTTTTAGAGAACCGTCTTCTGTAAATACTTTGATTGCTTGTAGCTCATTTTTTATTATAAACTACCATATTATTCCCAATAATTATTCCCAGTAATCTTAGAAATTTAGATACAAGATAATAATCAAACTTTAGGTTGTGGCTCCAGCGATTATCTAGACCAATCATTTGGAGAAAGTATAAACATCAAGGCATGTTAGCCAGTTATATGCTATTGTTAATGCAGTGTTATTTACCAGGTGGGTCATTTTAATCGATCCATCCAAATACCTCCAAAAGTAAGCGTTATATAAAAAAAATTGTTTAGACAAAAATTGTTCGAAACAATGGGGGTTATATTTCTGCACTATTAGCTTTGACCATATTGCGGGACCCGGCCAGTATGTTACTAGCCGCTGAATTGACAACTATTCAGTAAAATAGTAGCAAAATGCAGAAAATTCAGAATTTAGGAATTCTGGGTTCAGAGTTTAATGTTTTTTTTATTTATATTAAAAATAAGCTGGCAAATTGAAGGGTTGTGAGTTCAGCAATAAATACTTGAAAAAGATTAGACTTGTCTCTTTATTATCAATTGATTTCAGTACCTTCATTACTTTAATGTGTTTTAATTTACATTGAATTCGAAACTGCCAAATTTTGGATTTGTGGATTTTACATAAATTATTAGATTAAGTATTAGGTAGATTGGTACTAATCAGACTTGACTCAAATTATACTTTCGTAAGAAAGTAAATTTAAATGTAAAAGAATAAGCTCTCTTCGATTCAAATAGTTAAATTTTATTTTATACAAATACAAACAGTGTCGTTCGGGCAACGGCTCGAAAAAGAATGAACAAATGGTTTTTGCATTTGTCGCTTGGGAAACGACGCGCGCAAATGTTTTTTCGGAAAGAAGCGAAATTCAAGTTTCCCATTTTTCAATTCTTTTTTTATGTTCTTTTACTCCTACAGATGACTTCCACTCTCTAGCCTAATGGCCCCGAATGAATCATTCTGATCACTCGTATTCGCTTGATCCTTATTCCTTTTAGTAGGATCTAACAGCCTCGGAAAAATCCGGGCTGAGGCTTCACAGCCACGGTGTACTGATACGTCGTGCTTTGAGAGTCTCAACCACTGTATTGAAAATTTGATTATTAAAAACGCATTAACATTTATACATAATTTCCGCTTCTTTCCGTAACAATCTTCCCTCGTACAAAATTCAATTATTTTGTACCTCTTCTCTGTATAATTTAATTAATTTGTGCACTGGCCGAATGTATTTTCCTGCGCTAGTGGATACTTTAAATTCGCGGATTGTACCATCGGTACCGGGATAAATTTCTTTTACTTATCCTTTTTTCCAGGTATTTCGAGACGCTTGTAAATCGACGATTAAAACATTTCTTTCGCGGCAGCAGGTTCGGCAAATATTCTCGCAACCATCGCTTCCAAAAGGCTTCCGCGAAAGCTTGAGCGATTCGCCATTGCTTTCTAAAACATACATTTTTTGCTTCATATGTTCCAAGTTTTATTTCTCCCGACGATGTTCCGATTAAGAAATGGTTCGGAGTAAGAGCTTTGCTGTCGCGCGGGTCAACAGATACGTGGGTGAAAGGGCGAGAATTTACAGAATGTTCGATTTCTAATAACAATGTAAATAGAACTTCTTCTGAAGGTGCTTGATCTTTTAAGATTACCGCGAGCGCTGTCTTTACAGACCTGATCAACCTTTCCCACGCACCGCCTATATGAGGCGCATCTGGCGGGTTGAAGATCCACTGCATACCATTTCTTAACGTGTTGTTTACCGATGTTGTTTCCCCGTATCCATTTTCGTCAATTCACTTTTTAACTCCTTACAAGCGCCGCGAAAGTTTGTTCCATTATCGCTGTACATAACTATCGGAGCACCGCGTCGGGCTGACAATCGTTGTAATGCCATTATTACCGAACTGGCTGATAGTGAATGTGCAAGCTCTAAATAAATAGCTCTGGTCGAAGGTAGGTGAACATTACGCCCCGACGTTTTTCGCGTCGACGCCCTATTTTCACTGCCATCGGACCAAAATAATCTACTCCGCAATGAGTAAAAGATCTTTCTCGATAGGCTACGCGACCCTTCGGCAACGGCGCCATTAACGGATTTTTTGGCTTGGCTCGCTGTAATTTACAAATTAGACAATTGTAGACAATTGTTCGCAAAGCACTTCGAAGACAGATCACATAAAATTTTTGTCTCACTTCGTTTATCACAAACTCATGGCTTGCATGATAGAATCGACGGTGCTAATTTTTTATAAGTAACTTTACAGCTGTTGATTATTAAATATAAAATTACTTAATTTTGTTACACGACCTTCTACGCGTAAAATACTATTTGTATCTAAAAAAAGGTTTTACACTTAAAATTTTACTTTTTTTGTTTAAAGGTTTTCCTTGTCGAAGTTGACTTATTTCGCAGTCGAAACTTTCTGCCTGAATCGTTCTAAAACAAAATTCTTCCGCCAAATATTTTTCGGTGTTTGCCCTGTGTAATGTTCCGAGCGGTGCCTCCGGCGCATTAAAATTTTTTCAATTGCATTTTCTTTTAAGTACTAGCGAAGCATTCTCGGCCCAAAACCGCGAGCTCGACCGTGCGAGCGAGAAGCGATAACGCGCGACATCCGATAGTCGCGATAAATAAGCGAATAGAGAAAAGTCTCCTCGCGCCACTCTCTAAGGCGCAGCGTGCGCGATATGCGATGCATTGCAGATCGTATAATTAGAACAAAGAGGCTCCTGTCTTCTTCCTGCGAACGGAGGAGACCGAAACCGATGCGACTCGGATAGAGCTAACGGCGGGTCAGTTTTCGTCCGTTCTCAGCGTCTTCAGCGAGTCAAACTGCGGCGAACGCTGGGAACCCTCGAAATAATACACTTTTGTTTTTTCGTTCAAGCCGGGACTTTGTTCTCGCGCCTCGGTTCTCCGAACCGAGAGGCGATAGCAAAGGCGCAGTGCGAGCCTCAACGCTGAGCTCAGCGTCTGTTCGCACTCGATCTGTTAGTCGCGCGGCATAAGAGGACGAATGCGATTGGTCAAGGATCAAGTATCCGGCCAATCATAATTTCCTCCCTTATCGCCGTCAACGGCTGCGACGGCTCCGAGGAGAAGTCCGGGCCCCGCAGTCGTCAGTCGAAGTCAGCTTGCCCTCCGAGGCAGTCGAAATCAGCCCAGCCTCGGGGTAAGTCGAACAAACGTCGAGCTCCGAACGAGTCGAACCAAGTTCAACTTCGGAGGCGGTCGAAACCTCCGGAGCGAGTCAGGCAAATTATAAGTCCGCGATTGCGACTGGGCTTACTGCAACACCGCCGCGATGGCACATATCGGCCGTATCGACTCCGCGGTGACAGCGCGCGCAACAGCGGCGCGATAGATCGGGGTGCGTGCCCCGCGACTCGCGAACATTCAACAACAAAAGGCCGGCGCTAGCGAGCGCATCGCCGAGGCCTCGCGAATATTTACTAAACCGATTAGAATACCTGGCGTGGCTCGCCACACTCTTGTAATCATCAAGTTCTTGGAGTAATAAAACAAGAAATCAAACTGCTTAACTGTGCTTGTGTGTGATTTATTTGTGTGCATTTTCCCGCCGCCGTATACAACTCGCGACGCGCAGCACCAAGGGCCGCTTGTTTCCAGTCGTCGATCGAGTCGCGCAGCCCAGCAGCAAGGTAGCAGCGTTCGCGTCGGGTTCCGATGCAGTTTCAACAAAGGTAAGTCGCAACGCCCCGCGAGCAAATCAGGCTCTCAACCTCCCGAATGCCGGCGACGTGTCCGAATTTCGCCACCTTTCGCCTTAAGGTATAATATCAAAGTCCTAACCGCTCGGGACGTAGCACCCTGAAATTTTCCGCCACGATCTGCAGCTTTTCTTACGGCCGCGCTAAAATTAATAGTCCTTGCCAGTCAAATAAGCCTAACTCTTCCGCTAAATTTGAAATAATTTCTTTGTGCACTACGTTAAATACGCATACTTTACGGAGCTCCATTTCGTTAATTTTCCTTTTTTCATTTTCGTTCAAAGGCTTTGGTTGATTCCACTCGTCCTCAGGTAAGCGTAAAAAATCAGGTCCACGGAACCACTTGTTATTTTCTTCGATCGCGCTTTTAATCCATCGCGATGAATAATCTGCTGGATTTAATTTCACCCAATACCATTCTGAAGTCAACGTAAGCTCATTTATTTGCCCTAAACGATGTGCAACGAAAATTTGGCGTGTTCTCGGTTCCCCTTTAATCCAGTGAATAACTGTCACAAAATCCGACCATAAGAAAATTTTACTTATTTTTAATTCAATCTCTTTTTCTACGGTATTTAAAAGCTTGGCTCCTAACAATGCGGCTTGTAATTCAATACGGTACATTCATCGGCTTTAGTGGAGCTACTCTCGTCTTAGCCATTATTAAAGATACAATTGCTGGCTTACTTAGCCTAACGAAACGCGCGTAAACTATTACCGAATAAGCTTTTAGACTTGCGTCACAAAAAACGTGAAATTCTACATTTGAATATTCGTTGTCGACTGGCGTTATACATCGCGGTACTGTACACGAGACTACGCTTCGGAAGTTATTTACCCATTGTAGCCAGCCTACGTGTTCTTCGTCTCGTATCGGATCATTCCAATTAACCGCACTTCGCCAACTTTCTTGCATCAAAATTTTCGATTGAAATGTAAAGGGACCAAGAAAACCGAGAGGATCGTAAATTGACATGATAATTTTGAGTAGTTCGCGTTTTGTCGGTTTACGAGCTACATTGAAACTTAAAACGTCTAAATTCGGATTCCAGAATAAACCTAAAACGCGTTCCTCTCCTCGGTTAAAAAGCGAATTTTGTGTATTATTTTTCTCAGGGTTAGTGCCTTCCGCGACCCCGCTCAAGGCATGTTGCTGGCCCATCCGTGCGTTTCAAAGTTTGCTTTCCGATTTAATATTTTAAATGTCATTAAACATTTTATTTAAAAAATCGAGTTAGTCATATGGAAATAAGCATAATAAAAATCTAAAAAAAAAAACATTTTTATGTATTTTTTACATTTTCAGTGCTGGGTCTCTCAATTTTGTTAATTTCTGCCCCAAAATTTATATAGATGTTTGGAATGTTATGTACAATCATAAAATAAAACAAAGATATTCATTTATGAATACAGACTGTAGGTACAGAAACCAATTTAATGAAAATCTAAAAAAGCAGAATTTTGCGTATTTTTTTTATCATTTTCTGCTTTGGATCTCCCAATTTTTTAAATTTCTGTTCCCAAATGTATATACATGCTCGGAATGAGGTGTACCATTAGAAAATACAAACAGAAAAAAATCGATTTTTTACTATTACAATTCCTCAATGAGGAAGTAAAAGATAAATATTTCATTGTACAAAGATTTTTTAAATAATAATCGTTAATTATAATTCATATTCGGTTTATCGGTATCGATGAGCAGTCATCAAATTTTTAATATACATGTTTTAAATAATTCTAAGTGGTCAATGGAACAAGCTATGCTATTGTTACCCAAATTCAGCAAAAAAAGAGCTGATAATAATATATATTTAATAAATTGTATTACAATTAATTTATTATTATTTCTTTTTTAGCTGACGAATATTTATCGTATGCCTTCCAGCACTGCCATAAAAAATCAAAGACAAACAAAAGGCTGATATTGACTTATTTAATTCCTGTAAAAATGCTTCTTGGTTTTATGCCAAAACGACCCCTTCTAAAAAAGTATAATTTAATGGAGTTCTGGGATATGATTGAAGCCGTAAAACAAGGAAATTTACATAAGTTAGAAACAGTTATGTGTAAACAAGAAGAATTTTTAATTAATGCTGGGATATATTTAATTGTTGAGAAGTTAAAACTAATTGCTTATCGAAATTTATTTAAGAAAGTGTACTTGGTGTTAAATACTCATCAAATTGACATTGAGAGTCTATTATGTGCTTTAAAAATGTTTGGACAAAAGAATGTGGACATGGATGAAACAGAATGTCTTGTAGGTAATTTAATTTACGACGGAAAAATAAAAGGATACATTTCACACCAACATAAAAAATTAGTTATTTCCAAGCAAAATCCTTTTCCACGTTTATCATCATTACTCGAAACAAAAACCAATAATGTTTATTGAATTGATTGTACTTTATTGTATGAAGCTTCTTTATATTAAAAAAATTTTTATATTAAAAAATTTGTGTTTAATCCTTATCTCCAGAGTTTTTTACTTACAAACATTATACCTCTTAATTTTCATTATAAAAGTAAATATTATATAATCACGTTGACCTTAGTCCTTGTGATGTGGCAGTTTCACTACTAGTCATAAAATTCTTAACCCGTTAAGACCCAAACGGATACATTTGTCTATAGTTTTTCAGCTGCCACGAAGTTAGATAAAATGGTTTGAAAAAAATTTTAAACCCATTAATTTTGAGGCAAAAATCCTGTTTTTTGAAAAAGGTTTTTTCATAAAATCAAGATATTATGGTCGAAATTACTATCGAGGATGGTAGGAAAGTGAAAATAATGTGTCCATGGACACTATTGAATAAAGTGTACATTGTAGGAATATACTCTCTAAATTTAAATAAGTGAAATTTCACTTATTGAAAAAGTGATGCCATTTTTTACTAGTGAATAAGTGAAAATTCACGTTTTCAATCAATGAACATAATTTTCACAAGTGAATAAGTGAAAATTCACATTTTTATTCAGTGAAAATTTAACTTTACATCTAAATAAATGAAACTTTACTTATTGAAAAAATTATGTAATTTTGTACTCGTAAATAAGTGAAAATTCACGTTTTCAATCAGTGATAATTTAATTCTACATCTACAAATAAGTAGAATTTCACTTATTTAAAAAGTGAGATTTGAAAAATCAAAAATGACGGATTCAATATGGCGGACAAAATTATGAAATATCAACCGATTCTAGCTAAAGAGCCCAGCCGGGTTTGCATGTCGAAAGTGTCCTTGACTAAATCTTAATTCGCACTTGGTGGATTTTTTCGTCATCAAAAGTTGCGAATTCACCTAAATTTTTAGACCTCCAGACCCATTTGGGGCAAAATGGCAGGTCAATTAGTGTTTTTTGGTTTTTTAACGATATCTCGGTCAATTTTTAAGCTAGAAAAACTTTCTTTTTCAAATTGTAGAATTTCATTTGAGTTCTATAAAGTGGTATATTAATAAAGTCGAAGTGGCGGCGGGTGTACAGGGAATCATTGCGCTTCCCTGGCCTATGCTGCTTTGGCCAACGAAATTCGCATAAGTGGCGGACTTAAGCGTGATTGCCACGCCTTAGCTCCTTCCACTTGGACCACCAGTGTCCAGGAGAGGCCGCTGGTGCATCAGTTTTTTCAGGTGCACGGCGCTCACCTCTCCACACTCCGTCCGCGGGGTACTTCGGGTCTAACTTTAAATAACGAACTCGGTGTCGCGTACTTTTGGAGGCTCTTTCCGGCTGTGCTACCTTACGAGTATTGCACTCAAGCTAGGCGCGTTGCCGACGCAGGGTTCAGAACCAACGTGCAGTTCACAAATTATAGGTAAAAAGTTAGAGCGATTTGAAAAATTGAGTATAACGCTGCTTTACCCGCAGTGGATAGCGTGAATCGTGCCACCGCCAAAGCTCTATACTCGCGCCGGCTACGGATCGTCATTAATTTATGTTTTATTTATTTACTTATTTTTTCGTTCCTTTTTCTCTTTCTGCTAGATTGTTTACACTCTTTATCCGACATTACTATACTGAGCCACTATGAAATAGATAGTATATTTGTAACATATTTGTAACGCCTTTTAAACGCTTTCAACTTTGTTGCAAGCAAATTGTACATGTGCTGTATTCATAAGTAAATGATAAATGATAAATTTTTTTATACAACTGCTTCTTCATGTAGTTTAGTTGAAGTATTACTTAAATCTTTTACTAGATAATTATGAATGACATCTAGAGCAACATCTTTAGTCCCTACTTTTGCTTTCTCATAATAGAGAAAACCTTGTGTCGCCAACATTTTTCGATCTTTAGATTTTGACGTAAAAGTACTTATTTAGGTTCAGAAAGACCAAAAAAATACTTTTTAAAAAATGTCTGTATGTATGT
>JAWWEN010047181.1:0-11886 GCA_035582955.1 Sycophila texana
AATATAACATATTTCTAGAATATTTAATAGAAAATATAAATTTTATTATAATTTTTAATTTTCAAATTTTTTTTCAACAAAAAAATTTTAGGTATAAACCCCCCTTAAGTTAATTACAAATGAATATAACTAATGAAGTCCTTTTGAATAATTTTACTTCTTTGCCACTAATTCAATTTCAGAGAACAAAATAAAAAAAGTATATGCAATTAAAATAAAAAAAACTCTGCACGATCTTTTTCCCTTCCCTCAGTATACAATTCAGTTTATTTATCAGAAATAATTTTTAATTCGCGTCTCGTGACCCGAATAAGATAAACAGGACACTCGACACTTACATTGAATTACATTACGTTTTTTTTTTTTCCCGTTAAAATAAAGAAGAGGGGTACGAAAAAGAGAAAAAAGCAATGACCCACATACGCGAAAAGTTGATAATGAGACTTATTTTGAAACAATTTGAGCGAGGCGATAAATTACACCTCGGCTCGCGAAATAAAAGTTGTCGAGCCCCGAGTCACTCAATTATTGGACGAGATTCAACAATTTTCGGCTCCACTTGTGTTTTTTCCCCCCTGCGGTCCCGGCAACACTCGTTCGCTCGCTTGTTCCGGCCTGCCTCTCTATTTGTCTTATTCTCTGCCTCCCATTCTAGCATCCCTCCCTCTATCTCTCTTTGTCTCTCCTCCTGCATTTGTCTATCCATCTGCACGCATCTTTTGCACTCGGCAGCAAGGCGCACCGCAATTTCCACCGGTCGAGTGCCTCTCTCGAACGGCCGCGCGGCGATCTCTGGCGGCACGTTGCACAACAACCGAGGCGGCCATCAGACGCGCGTTTGCTCTTTCAACTTTTGTAATCGATTTCGCCTTGGACTTTTGCATGCGGATGCGCGCGCCGCCTATGGTTTGCGGCTAGCCGAGCCAGCTACTGGCGTCTTCTCCCGCCCGCCCGGTTCACGGATTGGCCTGTTTGTATCACTGTTTGCCTGGAGATTTGCCGATGTTATCGAGGTGCCGCCGTTTGTTTGGATACGGAGCTCTTGTTTAGCTTCTGGTCATTGTGCTTCTTTTTATTAATTTGCGGTTTAATTGTGTCCGGCGAAGGTGTTGTGAATGTTTTATCAATTTTTTAAATCCTCAGTTGCCAAATGTAGATTAAACATTACTAAAAACTATATTTTTTTTTTATAATTTATTAATTAATGAAGAATACTATTGTTTCTTTATTAACAATAATATAATTTATTTTTGTAATGAACAGTACGACTGAAAGTTGTATTTATTATCTATAAAATATACGTCTTTCTAATAGTTCAACAGCAACTAGAGGTATGTAAAATAATCTGAAAATCTCAATCCAATTTGCGTACGCGACTACTGTTTCTACGATTTCAATCTCCGAAAATTTACATTCATACATATTAATCACCGGATGCTGTATCATTTAACATAATTCCTAACTTCTGACTTAAAGTACTTTAATATCGTGGGCTCTTCGCCGTCTCCAAGATAAGTATCAATTTGTAATTTTCAATTGGTCTCCCATGTCTCACGGCGTAACACGAGCGCGCGTTGAATAACGTTTTGTCGCTAAAATACCGTCTTTGAACTTGACTGAATTTATTTGCATTACAATGCTCCAAAAGTTTTTTTGTTGACAGTGTGTCCCTATCCAAGTAGAATATAAATAAACCGTGATGCAACATTTTACTATTCTTAGGTTAATTTAATTTTGAAAATTTTATTTATTTATTTATTTTTTATTAAATGGGGATAGCCCGTACAAATATTTCTATAAATTTCCTCAGCTCATAAAATTTCCAAATAAAACAATACAAAAATAAAAACTTTTACAAATACTATTATTTTTCAGCTAATAAAACATACTAGTAAAAGATCTTATCATACTTTTAAACTGTCCAATATTCTCCGGAATAGAATTCCACACTCTTCTCAGTCTATTGACTGTCGAAAAAAACCTAATTACTAACAGAGCTCTGCTCCCGAGTAGCGCGAAAATTCCTTTTGCAAAATTTTGCACAATTCGTTTAATAACAGCACCGGGTCTTATTTTTAAAGCGTTATTAGTTGTCATTCGAGTAAAATGTATTTGTCAACAGGCTTTATCCGCGTCTATGATAAGCATCTTTTTCAGCGAAGAATCGATGGTAAACCCGTATAGAGGAGATTTCTGAGGAGGTAAAGTCCGGAGGCACACCCACAATCATTTAAAATAATTCCTATAAAACGTGCAAAATCACTGCTCGGGCACTTAAATCTCCCCTCGTGCAAGCGTCCCGTGTCTCTTTTACTGTCAGCTCATGCCCTCCGTCAGCGGGAAAAGCCATCGACTTACGCACGTTCCCTTCGCTTTATAGCAACGCGACCTATGTGCTTCCAAGCAGTTCGGAGATAATGCTCTTCGCCTCCCTTACTCGCTCAACGTCTCGCTCTTCCCGTATATAATACGCTAAATCAGCCGAATGACTTCTTTCTTTTTATCCTCGCAATACCTGTGCGTCAAATGATTTCTTTCATCTTCCACCGTGCACCTTCTCCCTCCCCCCCCCCTCGCCCCTCCTTTTTTCACTTTTCATTCAAAGTCGTAATTTGAAAACTTATCGCGACGACGGAAAGGAAAGTGGGGCTACTGTCTTCGCCCTTCAAGGGGAACGGATCTATTATTCATAAAATAGAAGGGAGGTGCGCTGCTTTCCTTAGCTAAGCAGAAAAACAAAATTCAGTCGTGCGTAAAAAAAGTATGGGAGGATGTTAAGAAGCTGGACGTTTAACAATTCTATTATGCCGCGGCAGTATAAATTTTACGGCGAGTCCAACGTCGGACAGTCGAAAATTTTTACGCCTTTACATAAAATTACGCGCGTCCGAGTTTATCGTGTGCGTACAGAAATATCTACGTCCTTTATCATTTTTATAATAAAAAAAAAAAAATACATAAGCTACTTTGATAATCACTACTGCCATTCCGCACCAATCTCGAGCATTCAAATCCTTCACTAAAAACTGATGCCATGGCGTCTTGTCAGCACAAAATAGTTCGGTTCATTGTACTTTTAAGCATTATACTTTAAAGAGAAATGTCATTTCACGAAAAAAAAAGTTATGACGTTCAATTCAAGATATCAAGGGAATATCATAATAGCGGGGAGAAATACACGATCAATTAGAGTAACGAAAAGGTCCATTGGGACGAGGCGCTAAGCGATCGCAACTCAGTCGTTCTTAGGAAGAGCGCGGGGCGGGACACCTATACGGGCGGCGCGTCGGCGCTTAAAGTGCCGTTTTGAATGTCGCGCGAACGACTCGCTGAACCGATTCTAATTTAGATAGC
Source organism: Sycophila texana (assembly GCA_035582955.1). Classification (NCBI taxonomy): domain Eukaryota; kingdom Metazoa; phylum Arthropoda; class Insecta; order Hymenoptera; family Eurytomidae; genus Sycophila; species Sycophila texana. The sequence continues at coordinate 3,355 of JAWWEN010047181.1, forward strand.
GGCCGCTTAACCGCGGGTGACAATGGCACACGCTAAGCGCACACGTGCGCGATGATTGCGATCTTCGAGCGGAACATCGTGAAGCGCTCTCTCGATTTACATCGGCGATTCTATACCTTCGGCGATGCTGCCGAACGCGAAACGTGGCGTTGCGTCTCATTCGATGTTTATATGCTGCAGCGACTCTAACGATCAACCGCTCCGAGGAATTGATTTTACTTGGGAACTGCGATAACAATTTTTTAATTGATAATGCGCAGACTTTTTATGTAACGTATAGTATTCACTGTGCTTGAGAAAAAATATAAGAATGCACGATAAAACATTCATGAGCAAATTGAGTGATAGATTGTTCTAAGTAATCGGAGATGTTGACAGTGTAGATAGTACCTGTCTGATTCTGCGTGAAGAAACGAAGACAAAAAGTTGTGAAACATTTAATGAAATTTAATGATTGGTAGCAAAATTAAAGTATTAAAATTTTAATCATATTAAATAAATTTATGTTCATTGGAATAGATTAATGAATTAATCATTACTTTTTTCAAATTATTTTAAAGTTTATATTAATTTCGTTAAAAACTAAGTGCTATCCTAAATGTATCTTAAAGATTTGTTTCAGACAATACAAACAAAAAATAGGGGTGAAAACAGCGGAATACAAAGTGAATCCGTGGCGCAGTTACAAATGCGAGTGCAGGCGATCGCCGTAATGACATATTTATCGTTATCCGAAATTCGGAGCGAACTAAAGCGAGCAAAAGCGGCCGGTTAAAGGAGACCGCAGAAATAAATAGTCGATGAGAGCGTGTTGTCGCGTTACCGAGTGCCATGGCAGATCATTATATCTCAAATCGATGCAGTGAGCCGCATTCCTGACCTTTCGCGATTCTCGTATATATCGAAGCGAGACCCATTACCTTTTTATCCCTCGCCTTTTTTCACCTTATTTATTATGGAGCAAACCGAACTTTATGTTTAATTTATTTTACGTTGCTCGATATGCGTATATATAAGAAACACCGAGAGGTCAACATTGCAATACCTATAAAGTTAAAATTGAAAATATAAAAGAGATATAAATTTTATCTTACGAAACGATCAATAAAATTAGATGCTTCTGGCTTACAAGTGATTCTCTAAAGTACAAAATAAAGTTCAGAAGAAAGGAGGTGAAAATATACGACGGTTCAATCACAGCTCCATTCAAGCAAAAAAATGTTTCACTTTAGATCATCCATTGGGAGAACCCGACATGAATAAAGAAACGCGGCAACGCACTCCCCCTCACGCGCAGATTTCTCCGCCGTAGCCTCCCCCCATCTCCGAGTCTGGCGTATCCCATCTGCCTACCGACAAAAATCGTCCCGGCGGCGCACACGTACGCGAACTCTCGAGAAAATTGCGCGTTGCCGCGGCTCGAGTCGTGCGAGTCCCCCCTCGCCGGAGGAGGGGAGTTAGAGCCGTTATCGCGATGCGCTGCGAGGATATAAGCACACTCTTTATCGGAGACGGACTCACGTTCGGGGCCACGGTGCGAGAGAGAAAAGTCGAGCAAACGAAGCGTGACCACCCCGCCGAGCCGCTCACCCGGTGTCGTCGACCCGCGCTCTCGTCTCTTGCCTCTCTCTCTCTCACTCTCTCTCTCTTTCTTTCTCTGTCTTTCTATCGCGTGTGTATTTTTATTTCGTTCCTCTCGCGGGCTTATTTACATTTCTTTGCGACGGGCCGCGCGTCGAATAAGTAAAGTTGACTGTATGCCCGGGGCTCTTTTTGAAAGAGCTTTACCGGAAGAAGCGGGATCGAGGGAAGAGAGGTGGAAGGTCGAGGCGTGCGTGAACTCGAGGATCGGACTAACAGTTGCTGGCTCTTTGCGGGAATTACATTAACGAGAGCTTTTTTTTCGAAGCTCGCAATTTTCGTTCGTTACCGTTGCCTTTTTTTTCTGGGAAATTCAGTTTTTAATTGCGGCCTTTTTCAATTTAATTATTCACTTTCAGGTGTATCGTTTTATAATCCAGATAGCATTCGATATTAATTACAATTTTTCTTCCAAGTTGATGAAAGAATTTTTTTAATTGAAAATTATAGTTATCAATTAAAGTATCTTGAATTTTTCAGAAAAATTTGTCTGCATTCTTCTATTTTTTTTTTTTACTTGAAAATAAAAGTATCTCATATATACGCATTGAAAGAAGTAATTAAAACGACAAATCAAGTAACTAAATAATTAAGAAATGAAAGGCAGAAATCGCGCGGCGAGTCGAGGAGCGGCGAACGTGCGCCGGGACACCTGAGGGAACGAAAAAGTGTGGAGACAAAGGAAGTCGCTGCGGCCTAGCACACGGGAGGCCAGGGACGCAAGTGGCAAAAAGAGAAATAAGGAGCGGTGCAGAGTCGATGCTGAGAGCCTCGGGGCCAGGCCGCGCGCAGAACGGGAATTAGCGGCGAGAGTGGGGAGAAAACAAAAGGGGGAGCCACATAAAAAGGCATCTATGGCGCACTCGCGCGAGCAGAAAAAGGGCCTCGTTTCCAGAGTCGAACTTTTATTTTCTTCGCGGCCGCGTGACGCGAACATCTGACATTTCGCGCGGCCCTATATCCATTATATACGCTTCGGCCGGCACGTGTTTAAGGGCATTCGTATCGACTACGCGTGAATTATAAATGCCCCGGCTGTACGATCGCACGCTGGTCATCGATTATTTACCGCAGCGTTTCGCGTTATTTATTCAAGCGGGAGTCGCTAAATATCTACCCTTTACCTATCACCTTTCATTATGCAATATAGAGAGAATATTGCTATTGTGCATGTACTTTCTTTTTTTTTAAATCCGTCCGTAATATTAATATTAAATAACATTAAATATTAAAGTTGATGTATGCATATATTTGTATCAGTTCGCAGTAAATACGATTTATCGAAAAGGATGCAATTAAGCGATTCATTGTATAAAATTAGCAGGAAGGAATCAATGCCAGCGGCCCCGTCAATAATGCTGAATAATGCACTCACCGCAGCTCGTTACTTATGCGTCCTTCTTTAGGCGCGGATGCATTACCGAAAGCGTCCGGGACGACTCCCTGAAGGCTTTGATTCTCAGTCGTTGGGGAAGCTCGACCCGATATCGCTGCTAAAACTGTTACGCTCGCCGGCTGAGTAGGATTTGGCTGACACTTGTTGAGTAATCTACTTAGTTCCTCGAGAAAAGGAGGTGGCCCCGCCACTAGCCAGTCAGACAAAACGAGACAGAACGAGACAAAAGGGCCAGGGATTCGCCGCGGGGGGTCAAGAGAGCGCGAGCGAGAGAGACGAACAAGGATAAGTCGCGCCCCTTTGCTCTACATACATATATAGTGCGATAGCTGCCTTAATACCTGATTTCGCAAGGGGGGAGGGGGGGAGGGGATGAATCTCTGCTCCGACCTTTTCCTACTTTCATTTTCGTAGATTTTCCGGGTAGGAGATCGCGGTTTCATCGCGGCGAATTAAAACCGGCCCGCTGCTCCTGCGGCTCTCCTTTTTTCTTCTTCTTCTTTTCGCGGATCTCATTTGCATGATAAGGATTATTAGGGGGAAGACGATGAAACGGACGTGATTTATTCGCTTGAATGGAGACGTTTTTTCAACTCCCACGCTTTTATTCGATGACTTGCTTTAAACTTAAAAAATAATTTTCCGCGAAATGCACTATACTTTATGGAAATTTTCATTGTAGCTTCTCATTAAGAGCTTAGTTATAAGACTGAAAAATAGATCAAATTATCATTGATATCGCCTGAAAAAAGACGAGCTTATGCTTGCTCTGCTCTAATAATATAAAAGAGTGAAAATCAATTCATCCGAAGTTAAAACCAGATTAAAATCGTTTAATTTTATTTGAGGTGGAGTTGAGTTGAGGTGGAGTTACGTGTACTGTTTCACATTCTAAGAGACAAATATATGCAGTTGTAGTAGCTAAAAGTTAACGTTGCTAATTATAAATAAAGAATTTACTGGAATGAAAGCATTTCCCTCGTGTAATAGAGTTATTAAGTATACGGGAGGGTTGAATACTACTACCAAGTAAGTAAGTAATAAGGAAAATTTTTTTCTCAACAAATTGTCGATAGCCCCGTAATAATGGCGCAATTTATAAAAAAAAGAGCGTAAACAGCAATTACTTGGTAAGGATGCGCCCTGGCATCGGGCCAACAATTTTCGCTAACGAATCAATCTGAGCGCGTGCGCGCAATAGCCGAGGAACGCCGACGACGACGTCGTCGTCGGCGCGTTAGCTCATCGCAGTAAACCTGGAGTAAAATTACACTAAGCCGCTTAATCTAACGTCTGATGAGTTTACCGGGACGTTGGGTCGCGGGGAGGGAAAACGCGCGCCGCGACAAACTTGGCTAAATCCACTTTTCGGTCGGTCTTATATTCCCCACGGTCGTGTTGCCCGACAGCACTCCGCCGCCGTCGCCGTCGCTCCGCACGCTTCTGCGTCTTACGTAAAAAAAGTTACGCGTAAAAGTGACTCGTTCAACTTGGTAATTGCGAGCTCGGTCTGCTCATTTTCATTTACGTGATGCCGGTGAATTTCTTGGACGCGCCGATCTCCAGCTGAGCTTGAATATTGAATTATATTTTTGAAACTTTTTTTTTTATTGTTCGTGAAATATGAAATGTTTCTAGGCGTTTTTTCTTTTCTGAAGGAGTTATCAATAAATGTGGAAGCTATTTTCCAAAGATAGGAGTAAATAAAATGATTAAATTATATCTGGACGGAAATAATTGTTCTTAATTGAAACCGAAGCCACTTTATTATTTAAATTTTAAGTAGCAACAATAGAATTTGCAAGAACGATTTAAGGCAATTTCTATGGAAAAAATAATTATAAATTAGTGCTGTTATAAGTGACCTAATTAAAACCGTTTCATTTCATTTGACAGCACATTCAAAACCAGTTTCTCGGTGAAATAAAATAATTATTGGTAACGTAATTTCGACTGTTTTATTTTTAATCATCTAGTAGATACCCATCTATCAGACGCTCGTATATCAGACACGCGTCAAACCGTCGAGCGAGTTACTCCCGGAGAGGGGAATTAAAACGGCAAATATTCGTCTTAATGGACTGCGAACGCCCGCGGGAAACTCCAGTCGCTTTGGATATAGGCGAAAAGCTAAAGATAAAAAAGGGGGAAAAAAAGGTCGCGGAAAAGAGAGAGAGGGAGGGAGACGAAGGAGGAAACGCTCGGGGCTCGTACGCGCTTTATCGCACTGGCCTTGACGGGGAATATATCGGACGTAATTCCAGTGCGACTGCGGGACGTTAATGCGAGCGCCAAGAGCGCGTAGGTATGCCGCGTCGCTAGAGAGAGACGAACGGCCCGCTGCATGACGCGTATAGGCAACTCGGCGACAGTGCGTCGTTTATATACTTCTCGCTATCCCGCATGCATGTCCCGTCCGTGAGCAATGCAAACGCTAAACGTTTTCACTTCGATTTAGTATTTTTTGTAAAATAGAAAATAGATCCTACTCTCCTTACGTAAACTAATAACGTATTTAATGCTACCCGCTCTTTTTTTTTCCTACTTGACGCGTCAATCTCTGGGCTAGACGTCCGTTTGCGAGGTTCCGTCTATTTGTAGAATTATTTTTCGAAATTCATTTTTTTCCCCCGTTATTTTAGGTCTCTGATTAGGGAAGAAAGAATTTAAAAAATAAGTATTTGCTATAATATCACCGTCATTGGTAAATACAGCAAGGATAGCTGTAGGTTGATCCATTGGAAAGTTGCTTATTAAATCAGTAATGAAGCTCAGAGAAGAGTGCCACGCAATCGCTCAAAACTCAGGCGTATAACTTCTTAGGAAATTCTCGTGGACGCTCGATACGTCAAGACGCTCGGAGAGCTTACGCGACCGCGCGGACGTTCGCCGATTCGAGAATAGCCCGAACCGCCAGTATTTTTAGCCGACAGCGGCCAAAACCAAGCGGATACGCGCCGCGCGTCTCTTTAACAAATTGCACGTAACGATCTTGCGTTGAGCCTAGCGTAATAAAGCCTTGCCCGCACACCCTTCTCCCTTCTCTCCTGTCTGCCGCGCTTTGTTTTTTTCAACGGCGGCAAGAGGAAGAGAGATGGAGCGCGCGAGAAAGAGGACGGAGAAGCCGGGCGATTTTACGCGCTCGACTTTATTGCAGCGGCAAATGCAAATAGCCACCGTATAGTGTGAGCCTCGAATTTGCGTTAATCGCGATGGTCGTCGCTGCTACTGCACCGGCTGTTGCTACCATGCAGAGCGACCAGGGAAGAGAAAGAGAGAGAGAGAGAGAGATAGAGGGTAGCCGACCCTCCCGGACAATGAGCGGAATTGAGGTCTTTGTGGTATCGTGCGTGCGAGTGTCGGCGTCGAGTCGTTTGCCAAATGGCCGTACTTGAAATTACGCTTTTCGATTTTCCACGGGGAATACGCGATTTTTAGTTAATTTTTCCGGGGATGCACGCGCGTTCGCCCGCGAATGCGAAATTTATGGTAACGCGCGCAGCTTCACTCGATCGCTTTAACAGAAGCGCCGGAGAGACTTATCTAAGCGCTATAGTTTCGCTTCATTTGAGGCAATGCTTTATTTATTAAAGCAAAAAAGTACTGTTTTCCCTCGAATAAAAAGGCAGCGCAAAATGTCAGCATCATCGCATATTGGAAATCAAGCGTACTAAGCTCAAGCGTGATTTTTTTTTTTCTAGCGATTATGAACCGGTCGATATTTTGTTGTGCAAAAGAGATGTGTATTATGGACACTTAGTATAGAAGGTGAGCTTAGTACTATTCTGGTTGAATGATTTATACAAAAAAATTATATTATATTATTTTAATGCTCCTGTCACGGTAATACCATGACAAACGACTCGTGAGAATAAATGTGTTGAACATTTTGATGATAAGCTACTGTTCTTTGTTTCATAATACACAGGTATAAATCAGACGGTTTTAACGCACAGTCTCTCGGATGTTTTGACTGAAAAATATCATGTTTATACGAGACAATTGACTTTCTGTGTTCTAGCGTGCCGCGGTGTCGAAAATGCCAGTCGCATTTATCGTCAACTCAGGGTCAATAAAAATCTAATTTTTTCCAATGGAATTCAACAATCAAACAATTAGTGCCCGATATAAACGAACTAAGCAACGAAGCGCAGTTAAACGGAGCTCGATTAATTCCGACAATGAATCATTAAAACAGCAATGCAGCGAGAGAGCATAAGCTCCTGGCCTAAGCAAAACAAACGAAGCCAGTTCCTCTTTTTACATTTTCGTCCGAGAGAGAGAGAGAGAGAGTGTAGGTTTACACGCTGCCGTGGGTATTACGCTTCGGCGGGCACGCGAGTACTCGCACGATGATTATTCGATCATTAAAAGAAGGACGGATGGCGAATCAATGGTCGTTGATTGACTCGGCGCGGGTTACGTGACTCGGCAAAGTCGCTCGCTCCCGCTTTATTGCACGCGCGCCGCGGCCGCCTGCTTCCCGTTTGTTTATTCGAATAAAAAGACCAGCATCGTCGGGCGAGCGAGCTATATTTACACCCGTATACGGCCTTTACGGCCGTGTGCCACGCATAACGCGCGACTTTTCGCATGTACGTGCGTCACGCGGCCGCCGGGGAAACTGCCCTTTGGCAATAAAACGATTTTACTTTCGCAAATGCTCAACCCTTTTTCGTAAATAAATTATTATCTTATTTCGTGGATGTCAACAGTGAACATACTTACTAGGGATATATAAAAATATAGTACATTGATTTTAGGTGCATTTGATTGTCCAATATAAACAAATGTTTTTTTTTTGGTAAATTAGTCATAAATGAATTATATACAGCTGTGAATAAAAGTATCTATGACATAAGTTAAAATGAAAAGAACATATTTTGTATTTTGAAGTCTTTAATGTCTTCTAGGAGTAGCTGTCAAAATTTCAATAAAAAAAATAGTCAAGCGATTGTGTGGTTACATTCATTGCTGACCTTGTTGCTCGCTAAAGTAAAATCGTAAAAATTTGATCCTTCCTAGAAATTTTCTTATTCAAGAGACAAGTGCAATTGTTTAGCTTGCTTATACGACGCCGTACTAACTTGTAAAATCAGTTGAAATATTCCCTTCATAAATTCTCCGAATCGCCATGTAAATTAATTTCGCGAAAAATGACCAAGTCAATGATACGATCAAGCACTGCGTTAAAATAATTCCAGTTCAAGTGAAATTTTTCACGCCATTCTACCTGATAGTATTACCCGCCCTTTCCCTCCCAGTACACATTCAGGGTGAACCGCAGGAATTCGAAGCATCACCCGCGTAAAAAAAAAAAAAAAAATTCAGCGTGATTCGCACAGGTAGTCTGCGCAGCAGGAGGCGGAAAATCACTGGAGATTTGGGTTGGCGAGAAGCTGCCCGCGTACATACACGCGGCTCGAGTTGATTCTCGAAGAACAATTTAAAAATTTGCAACGTCGCATGAAAATTTTGTTGTACGAATAGTTCCG
>JAWWEN010047202.1:0-11885 GCA_035582955.1 Sycophila texana
TGGGAAGTAAACTGTTATTTCTACTGTACAAAATGTTAATTTTACTGATTTTGCAAAGCAGTATCTACTTTTTCTAGACTAGCAGATATTACTGTTGCGAAACAGTAAGAATTACTTTTTTTTTCGGTGTGACTTTACAATACTTATCTACTATATTATGCTTTAGTATAATAGTGTAGACTTAATTTCTTTTTTAATTCTTGTAATACATTAAAAATTGAGTAGGCGTGGCACCTTTGAATTAGCTATAGTATATCTAATTGTGAAGTCATTAAAGAAACTTCAAGAATCTGTAACTTGTCGAAATTTTATATAATTTACAAAATCATAAAGCTTAATTCTCTACAAATTTCATGCCCACCGACGAAAAGAAAACATCGTTTTCATCCCAAATTGTTAGATTGAGTTTGCTAGATATGTAAGTATAAATAGTAACGAGAGAAAACAAGTAGGTATGCGACAGACACACAGGCGTCGGTATAATACTGCGCTGCAATTCGGTTACTTGGCTCGGGAGCGGCGCGCAAAAGGTCATCGCGGCACGTTGCATAGGACGCACCGCAACTGGCGGACAAATCGAATCAGGCATCAGCGACGCTCCGGCCGAACGACAGGTTTAATCATCGGATCCGCGCTTCCGCGTGTCTTTCGCCGCTTTCCTCGGCCCCGGGAGTTAATTCCCGTGCCGTCTGATTGGTGAACTTTGGCCCCGTTCCTCGCTGCCAGATCCAATTACCTTGACGGAGGGGGGCCCGCGCGCCCTGTAGCTGCGGCTCCGCTGGCGCGCGCTCGCCTGGCTGACCGCTAAATGGGTTCGCGCGACGATCCGCTCTAGAACCTACCGTCGCTCGCTGAACACCCCTCGTACCAGTTACAACGAGCTCTGGTTACACTCAAAAATGCCTTTCCGGAAATACCTTTCGGCAGTCGAAATTGCGCCGAACATTTTTCGTCTCTTTCAATAGGGTCGGCTATCTAAATTATTCCATTATATCCGTCTGATAGAATATTGAAAAATAATCGACACGTATTTTTCCTTTTTTCATCTACTTGTAAATGTGATTCAGCACTCCAACATACACTGAAAAAAAAAAAAAAAAAAATTAGCAACATATGCTTTATAAGCTATTTGAACTCGCGACTAAGGCAGTTTCTGCTGATCTCCCGGTTGATACTGCTTGAGCGTCAGCAGATTCTGTTGTACTCGTCAAGCAAAACTAACTGCAGTAGCCCTACTTGCCTCACTACGGTTATTTTTACCGCAGTTATGAGTCAAAGCTGCTAATTTTTTTTCAGTGTAGAGAAATGTTTCCACATTACAGAGTGACATGTGCAGTTGCTTTAACATGTCCAGCAAGATTAGATAAGTTCGAAAAAGAAGGCTATAAAAGAAGCAGGAATGCATCCACAGAAATGTTTACTAAAGCAAGTGCAATGTTAATTTGATATTGGCGAATGTAGATTTAGAATATGATGATAAATATGCAATTTTATACATCTGATTTGATCTAGTAACGCTGTTACTAGGATTCAAGTCGTAGGCGCAAAATTGCATGCCGAATCAATATTAGCTGTAAGTTTTTAGTTTTTAAGTTTTTAGTTTATATAGAGCCAGACCAGCGAACAGTAATTGATTTCCTCTGCTGGGTTACTTTTGTAACGTTATACCAATGTACAATTATTACTTATGGAAATTGTTGTATCTTTATACTCTCGTTAATAAATAAATAAATTTAATGTATGTTAACCAAAATATCGCAAGTTAAAGTTTGTAATCGACGTGACCATGGCGGAGTATAACTATATAGTGAATCGTCGTGACGTCACACGAACTTTCAAATTGAATCACTAAATCAAAAAGATTATTTTTTAATATTCTATAAGGATATAATGGAATTAAAAAAAAATTTAGTAGCTGACCCTGTTAATTGATGCGATTTTGTATAATGATTCGTCAGTGAGTTTAAAATTAATTTGCTTTCCTATGCTAGAAAATTAATTATGTTTGTTGGTTCACCTGAAAATTAAATGGAAGTATTTTCGCTCAAAATCTATAATAAAACGTTACTATTAAAAATATCTATAATTGTGATCAGTTGTACAATTATCGATAGTAAAATACACTGGAGTACGGTGTTAAAACGAACTTAAAAACTAGAATTTTTATTCGTGCTGAGTCGAAAGTTCGAGTTAAAGAAGTGAATAAAATTTTGGTGTTAGAATAAATTTTATAAATTATTACACAATCAAAATTAAATATTAAGATTAAATTAATCACTTATTTTTTCTGGGTACTATTTTAATTATTAAGTTTTCAACAAATTGAACAGGGCCATCAGTATATTATGCCACTTCACCGAATTTTCGTTCTGAGGAAATAGAATTGAATATTATAATGTGAGTTTGATGTGTTTAAATTCAAAATTAATCAACAATTAGCCAATACTTTCACTATGTAAAAACATAGGTAAAAACCTGAGATAAAAATAATTTTATTCGAATAATAGCAAAATCTACGACTTATTTCTTAGTGAAACATTTTCACAATGTCACTGTTTTAAATTACAATGGATTTCTTTTAAAAAGTATATACTTATAATTATTAAAATGAGAAGTGCACTCAGTATGTGAAAGTAGTGAAATTCGCTCCATCGAAGTGACTTTTCACTCGCATTGACACAGAAGGTAGAACTTCCAATCAAGTGATCTGTCGCTTTTTCTCGTTTCCTGTAGTTTAAAGAAGTTTGTCAAGGTACGAAGAAAGTCAAAACAGCAGCTACAGGCTAACACACTACGCACAAATACATAGACACTTGTTGTGTTTGACATAGCCTAGTCAACTATTTATTTTCATTTATTTATACCTTCTTATTCATTCAACTTTTTTATTATCAATAAATGATTCTTAGACATTACCTTTCTATAAAAAAAAACATTTCATCGAAATCAGCATGTTAATATTTCTTTGTAAGAAATAAATGGACTCAGTCAACCATATAAGCTTCTTTTAATTAAAAGTATGTTAATGATAAAAAATTAATTAATTGTTTGCTAAATACCCACGACTCTTAAAAATTTAACAAACTTGTTTTTGAACACACATTCAACAGCTGCATATCGAATTTCATCAATACCTGTCCGTTAATTCCTCATACTAATAAACCTCCTTCTTTAACCAATTAACCGATTAACACGAAACTTTTTTTAAATTAAAGAATATTCAAAGTACAAGGGCGCTCCACTCATAAAAATTTGATATCCTTACAACTTTTATTTTAAAATATAATAAAATCTGAAATCGTAGCGCCATTCAACGTACCTCTCTGATATTTTCTAAGCTTAGTAGTTGCAACTTTTCTCTTGAATCAATTGACCGATTGGCATAAAATTTTTTTTAAACAAAAGAATATTCAAAGTGCAAGGGCGCTCCACTCATAAAAATTGTTTAAATTTGATTTTTTTTTCTAATTAAATAAAGATATTCACTTTACCTTACGTGGGGTTTTTCCCCCTTAAACGTCACTGAAAATATTTGAGAAAAATAAAAAAAAACGTATGCGTCGCTGAAACAGGAGCAGGGTGTACAATTGGGTTCGTATGTTACACGCGGCGCAATGGGAAACAGGAGCGAAGCGAACGCCGCTAGCAAAGGGTTTTCCCTCAGTACGCGTGCGTAAAATGCCGGAGGAGCGGCCGTGTGGGTCGATGAACGCGCGAGCGCCCGGCACGGCTATCTCCGGGCGTGGATCGGTCTTTCTTTCTCTCTCTCTCTGGTTCTCTCGTTTTTCCTCTCCTTCTCTCCGTCCCGACTCGCAATTTCGAGAAATTCCTTCATTTTTCGAGCCGCGCCGTCGCTGTAACTCGACCAATATGGACATTGAAAAGTACTCCTCCTCGCGAGCTCGTTGGCAAGTTATAAACGCAGCCAGTGTGTCAGCGTTTGTTAAATTTAGAACCGGCGAAACTCTTTTAGAACGTCCATCGTCGATCAAGCAGGAGTATGGTTTTTCGTCGCTCCCAAATCTCGTTAAAGCAGTGTAATTGTTAAAAAAAAAAGAAAGGAATAATCGTTTACATTCTCGACTCAAATACTGGGTCGTTTATCAAGGCGCAAGAAAAAGGAGACGAAATTGCCCAGCTAACGCGACAACAGGCGATTCACCACGCTTCACTCGAATTAGGCTCCTCTCCCTCCTTAGGGAGTAGAGAGCAACCCGCGGCTGCGATGCACACGCACACACACACACCATGCAATACATGCGCGCACCTTGGCTAATACGAATGAGGCCCGGGACGCGTCTATATACTTACGTAAAGAGGCTACACGTGCCTGCAGCTCCGGCGCGGCGCATGGTTACGTCATGACAATCGATTAGCTCTCGCAGCGCGCGAATGTCAGAGCTTCGACGGCTTTTTGCACAGTGGTGCTTTCCAAGTTGAATAATACGAAAATATTTTCCGATTTTACAAAAAAAAAAAAAAAAAAAAAGAGAACAGTTCGGAGTAATGGTTGCTGTGCTCTCGCACAATGAGGATAACTGCCTCGGCAAAAGTGCCTTTACGCAATTGTTTTTCTTATAAAATCTTCAGATTAATTAATTTTAATTTTATTTATTATTTTTTTTTTTTTTTAATTTACAACGACGTAATTTATTTGTCTGACTAACGGCTTATTCCGCAACAATATCAAATTACTTTTAACTTGAGATGTATTATGCATATATAATCCATTTTAATTGTAAAAGGTTAATTTGCAGCAGCACAATAAAAGTGCCTCTCACGAATTCCAAAAGATATGTAAAAGGTGTTTATAACAAAAATCTTCTGTTGCAAAGATCGACGCTAGCGCAATACGTAACGTATAAACGCATTATTGAGCTTGTCGTAAAATAAACCTGAATGAATGAAATCCTCGGAATGTCGAAATAAAATGCGGAAAAAAAAACAGGAAAAACCAGAGTTGATGACTTTTATAAGCCCATTAACGCCGTAAGCGGTTTCTTTTAAGAAAAACGCGGAAAACTCTTCCTCCCGATCGATCAACCTTCCTTCCGGCCTTTTTCGCGAATTCTCGGCAAAGTTTTTTCGCGAATCACGCGAAGACTGACGCTCGATAAGACGGAGCCGCGGAGGTCGGGGACCTGCCTCTTTCCATGGGAGGAGGTAGTTTTCCTTGCAGGATGGTCATGGGAGAGAGAGGCCGTTGACGCCGGAATTTAGCGAACGGAAGTTACCGTACTGCTTGCACAACCGTTCAGTATCTCAAATCCCAGATGTATTTTTACTCTCTCTCTCTCTCTCTCTCTCTCTCTCTCTCTCTCTCTCTCTCTCTCTCTCAAACGCATTCACCGGTTTAGACACTCGTGCTGTTCATAAATTCTGTAAAAAATTTAGATTTATTTATATCCATTTTTTTATTTATGTAATAACCCTGGTAAAAACACGATCACATTTATGACTAGTAACAAGCTTGTTTGGAAAAAGAAATGGGCCGAAAATGGCTTGAGATGAATCCATTTTTAGCCTTGTAATGAAACACTTTTTCACATGGTCTCAAGCCATAGTTAATGGAATCGACTTGAATTCTATTTTAATAGCTAAAAATTACGTAGTTTTAATCTATAGTTTTCATAGAAACAGAAAAATAAAATTCTTCTTGGGTTTAATTCAATAATTCTCCCATTGGCACTTCGACTAGTAGAAAGGCATTGTTACATTAACTTTGAACATTATAAATGATTATCAAGAACCTTTGAATCTTAACATTACGTCTTATACGATGAACATTTTGTAAAGATTTTGAGGTTATGTCGTCTCCATTTTTAAGCGGCTAAAACAGGTTTTTTTTTTGTTACAATTTAAATGATTTCAGGCTGGTTTCGAGCAATTCTAGTAAGAAGCTTGTTAATGGGAGAAAAAGTGTATCATTATAATATAGTCACAAACAAGACAATAGTCATACCTAGTAACAAGAAATGTTGTCCATTTTTATTAGGACAGTGTTTACCAGGGAAACAGCCTTTTTTATAGACGAAAACTTTATACATATTTTTATAAAATTTTCGTCTAAAAAATACAGCAATACAAGAGGATTAAAAGATAGTAGTGGAAGAATATAATGATCTTTTAAACGAACTAATTATTGATTTTAGTATATTCCCCATTCTTTTTAACCTTTTGTAAGTAGAATAAAATCCTATTTTTGAGTACAGTTTGTGTGACACATTCTTGAATGTAAAAATTTACTAAATAAGACTTATACTGAGAAAAATAGTTTTAGAAAATCTGTTTTTTTATTGAAAGGGTGTCTTACATAATGATGCAGGAAAAATTGATGCACATTTAAATAATTTTTTTATATACTGGTATGAAATATTACAAAATGTTTATAGTAAAAATTTCCCCTAAAACGACTGGGTCGCCCCGTTACTACAAGAGAACTAGTAATTTTTCCTAACTTATTTTTCTCAGTGAATTAATATACCCCCGTAAAGTATTAAATATAAATAAACAGTCTTAATAATTTAACAAAAATAATTTCTTTCGTTTCAGGTAAGTTGCCGATTTTGCAGATGTCCCCCGCACTACCTTTTTGATCACATTATTCAATTCCGTGCCGTAGCGTAAGTTCGAATTATTTAAATTTTAAATTGCAAATAGTGCGCAAACATTGAATCTAAAGTGCTTTTACGATACACAGCGAACCGAAAAAGAGGTTTTTAAAAATAATTCCTCTAAAAAGCTTCATTTCTTCATTCGTCGAAATCCGGGGCTTTCAATACCACGCACGCGAAAGTCTCGTTACACAAGTAATATAAAGCTATAAAAGTAGGCGTAGACAAACGGCGCTTATGTACGCGGCATATATAGGCGCGCACCACCCAATCTCCGTCCATTGAAGCGCGCGCTTGTAATGCTTAAAGTTCCTTCTTTTCTAAGGTCGTAAACTTATACACGCGCGCGTCATACATTCGCGGCGAAACTCGCCGTGCGTACGTAATGTATCGCGCGCAAAAACTTGCTTTCTCTCGGACCCTCTTTTGAAGGAACGTCGATAAGTCTGAAATAACACGTGTCCTGGCACAAAGTGCATCGCGATCGACCGAACGGACGTTAACCGCCGTTAACCCGCTGCTTCCGCATCATTTGCCGTGAATATTATTTTTAGCTCTCGGATGGACGGTTTCGCTGTTAAATTTTAGCCCGACGAATAATTACAGCGTCCCTTATGAAAAAAAAGCAATTAATAAGTCTGGATCAATTTATGGCGGAGTATAACAGAAGTAACGCGGAGATAAACAAGCTGAGTATATACGGCGTCGAAGGATAACGGCGTAGCAAACTTTTTTTCTTCCTTCCAGCTCGCCAACTTTCTTTTTTTGGTCTTCTTTTTTTTATGGCGCGCGCTAGCTCTCAGCGCCACTTCTTTCTACACTTCAACTCCTTTTTTTTGCTATCGTCCCTTTCTCGGTCCGTCGCGGCGGCTTGTTTTTCATCCACTCCGGGCTTTCCTTTCATCGGCTTCCGAACTTTAACCATTTCGCGGACCACGAAAATTCCGTTATTAAATTTTATAGATATTGTTGCCTCGCCCTCGATATTGCTTTTAGCTTTTTTTTTCATTTCTTAATAGCTGTAGGCTAAATTTTCCGAAAAATCGTCTTACGGAAAAATGTCAATTATTGAGCAACTATCTGTCTGTAATTAAAAATCTGAAAGTAAACGGGAAAACGTTTTATTGAAAAATTTAAGTCAAAAGTTCTAAGAAATATTATAATACTTACAGTAAGTGGACTTTCACGGACTAGCTAAACGAAAAAGTTATCAGGTTTATACCAAAAATTGGAGCAAAAGTTATTAGACTTACACTTAAAGGTTATTGTACAAAATTAATTGTAGTAAAAATTAATAGAAGTGTATATTGCAGCTTTTACTATAAATATAGTAACTATCGTAATTTTTTCTCTCCGTATGTATATTTATAACTAAACCGACAGAATTGTAAACGAAGACATAACAAGTGCGATAACTGATTATTCGAGTAAAAAATAAATTTTAATCGCGACTGTCAGTCACTAAATAGTGCATGCACGCGGTTAAAAATTAATAAAGGAAGCAAATTAAACGAATCTTTATCGATAAACCTCATCGAAATTTGTATGTAAATAAAGATCGGATGACGTCAATGAGAAATCGATCGTGCGAATGACAATGCAAACTGTTCGTATTAAAATTGATCAAGACTCTGTGCGTATAGCAAAGCGAATGACACCTCCAAGGCGCCTGTGTACAAATGCAGGAAGAGAAGTGACGCGTCTTACGGAGAAAATAAACACCAGAGGAGTAGAGCTTTCGTGAACAGAGCTCGTGAAATTTTTATGGTTCTGACCCGACGCTTATATGTCTCACATTTTTATGATGACACGCGTCCTCTCCTTCACCGTAACGCGATATTCCTCAACGTTTTTTGACCTAAAAGCTGAAACTAGGAAATGTACAGATAAGTCTTCGTTAAACAATACCTTCAAGTCTTCGTTGAAGTAAACGAAAGCAATGCTTATCCTAACTTTTAAGCGATCCATTGAGATTTTCCTAAATACTGCATTAGTGATTTTCAATTTACTATACCCAGAAGTAATCGCACTAACAGCTATAATTTGTTATTTAAGAAGGTAAATACAGTCAAACCTCACTATAACGAACTTTCATATGACGAATTCCTCTATATCATGAATTTGTTTTCGTTCCCGTTGAAAAAACCTCTATATTACGAATTTTTTATGGTAAAAATGAAACTTCTATATAACGAATTCGAAATCATCCCTAAAACGTGCCTTTTACCTCTATATAACAAATTCTTACGTTCCCTTACCTCTATATAACGAAAAGAAAATCATTGAAGCAGTGGAGAAAGGTGACAAATCGAAAGAAAAAAATTCAAATTTGCGAACACACGTAGAAAAATGTTCTAATGTAGATGACTCTTTTTTTTCTGCTATTGTAAAATTAGAAAATTTGATTGATGTTCAACGTAAAGTAACTGATTATTTCGTGAAAATGTATTAATTACCGTATCTGCGAAAATAAAGCAACCTCTTTATTTATTTATTTACACAATTAGACGGGCTAAAAGCCCTTTACAAAAGGAATAATAAAAATAAAAATAAACTTACAACTAAATAAGAGAACTGAAAAAATTAAGGAAGTGAAGGGACACACTGCAATAATTCTAAAATTAAATCTGAAAAACAAAAAATAAAGGAAACTAAAATTTCATAGTGTACGAGGCTCGGTATGATTCATGCACATAAGAATCGTGCACATATTAGTTCGTGCACAGTTTAACGTTGTAAATATATCTATAAACTGTATAAACTGTGCACGATTCTTATGTGCATGAATCATACCGAGCCGTGTACGATCGCAGTGCAGTCTTAAATACTCGATACTAGTGATTTCTGCAGGAAGAGTATTCCAGAGTCTTTTGAGACGACAAACTGTCAAGTAGAATGTTCCAGTATATTTATAACGAAATTTTCAGCGTTTTCCTTCAATTTCGTTATAACGAGGTTTGACTGTACTCAAAATTGATAATATAAAAGAAAAAAAAATGATCCGATCTCAGGATTAAACGCTCATTCAAAGTCATTGAATAGTAACGGATATGTCGCAATCGATTCTCCCTCCCCTCCCCCCATACGGACACACCTCGCGATGATGCGCACACAGCGTTCAAGCGGTTTCCGCGCGATTATTTTGTAGCGTGGGAGTAAGAGAGAGAGAGAGAGAGAGAGAGAGAGAGAGAGAGAGAGAGAGAGAGAGAGAGAGGGATGACGGAGGGGAAGATTTTTCGTGACCCGGTCGTCGGCTCCCGCGTGCGAATTTGGGGCGAGCGCGCGCGCGCACCCACACGCGCGCAGAGGGAGCCTCGAATGGAGGCTTATAGGGCAGGTCCACGTCCTCTCCTCCTCCGAGCGCGTTATCTGGAACAGTCGCGCTTGCTCTCGCGGCACTGTCGTATTGATCTGCCGCCGCCGCCGCCGCCGCCGCCGTGCTGCGTTACAACGGAGCGGGCGGCCCCTTCTCCCTCGTGTGTGCGGAGGAGAGAGCGAGGAGAAGCAGACGGAAATAGCGAGGAGGATGCGTCTCCGCGAGCGAACCCGTGCACTCATCGGCCATCCTCCTCTTCCAAACGCAACAGCGAAACGCGACTGCGTGCCCGTGCCTATTGCTGTATATACTGCCACTCGCGATCACTTCTCGGATTAGCAATATAGACCGTATCGAGTTGTAGAGGTACTACTTTATTCACGAAATTGTATCTATTGGAATATGGGAATCAAGGTGTAAATTATCTTAAGACAATAATATAGTTTTTAAAAAAATAAATGCTTATCAATGTTTAGAATTCTTTTAAGACTGAAGCAAAGTGTACTTAAGAAAAAGGATCAGTCACTTTCTAGCTTATTCGTTTTACTACCTATAGTCTCATGCGAGTAATATTAACTTTAGAGAAACATCAAGTGTAAGAATATATTAATTTTTGTGCATATATCAATAGTATCCCTGGTAAAAATTTGAAACTAATTTACGGTTATGAACCCGCTAAATATCCTCGTTCAAGCCGGATAAGGGAATCCATTTTTAATAGTTATAAAAATTCTTTAGGTTCGATCTCGTTTGTACAGAAGCAGGAAAATAAAGTCATTAATTGTTACATTCTCATAAGAAGCCATGAAATTGGGGAAAAATCGTTTCATTCATGGCCACAAACAAGCCAGTTATTACAGCGAGAAATCGTAGTTCAATTTTTACCAGGGATTTATATAAAAGTCAAAAGTGTTCTTGTTTCTTTTGTCTGTCTACTTTTTAATCGCAATAAAAATTACCAAACTGTGCGGAGCAGGGTGGCTTAATGACTGTATTGCATTTCCGGTTACTGTCGTCATCGCTAACCCTTTTTGTTATTAGTAAATCGAGAATCTCTTGCACTACGAAAAATGTTAGTAAAATTTACTATGTTTTATAGTAACTGTAGGATTATGGTGTTAATAATAAATGAATTTCAACATAAACAATATAGTTTTAACTAATAAGTATTTATTGAATATGCACAAGGAAAGGCACGTGTTTTCCAGAGGGCCGACTAATAAAGACTGAGAGGACTATGAGTGCGCTTATTAAGTTTTATAGCTTTACAGTTTCTTTGTACTAGCGGATTCGGCGGCGATATCGATGACGTCGACTCACATTCGACACCATGCAAGTTTACACTTGTTATAGATTAGGGTTCTCGAGAAATAGAGACCATAAAGAGATTAATTTTTGTTCTTATTCCAACAGTAACCAATGAATATATTCAATCTAGACCGAATTCTATAATACAAATTATATTACTTGTTGCAATCATTTTACGCAAAAGGACTATATAAAATAACAATTTTTCCGTTAGAAGTATAAATATGTCCCTCCATTACTATAATTAACAGCAACTTTTACTATAATCGTAAATTTTAATATTTTCTGAATGTAAGTACGGAAGTGCTTGTACTTTCATACTTCTTATTTTCTAAACAAATTATTACTTATAAAGCGACTTTATTGGAAGCATTGATTTATTAATTTTCCTTAAATAGATTTGCAACAAAAAGTAACCGTTGATTTACATGTGAGCATTTGGATTAGGTCAGGCGAGGTAAAGAGGACAATATATCGTATGCTTCGTGTAATTCATATACTGACAGAGACACCAACAAACTTAATCGTCAATCCTGTAAACATGAGATATCGTATGTACACTGAGAGAAGTACTATAAGAAAAATTATAATAAATCTAGCAAAAATTACAAAGTAACATTGGAATCGGGACCTATCCTTGATTTTTA
>JAWWEN010047233.1:0-11880 GCA_035582955.1 Sycophila texana
TATATACCTAAAATATATCCTTCATCTTTGTATGGACTTCATTCGGAAGGACATCTTACATTAATTATGAAATTATTAATCGTTTGGAATTTTTCATTATTATTCTCATTTATCGTTCAAAACGCATACAAATTTCTACGGCAGCGGACTTACTCAATTTCTGAAAATATTAAAAAAAACATGTAAGATCTTTTGTGACTATGAAAATTAATTTTTGATACTTTTTTTTTAAATGTTTTTTTTTCTTAAATTTTTAGCCAGTAGTTGCGTCACTTTTGACGTCGCTTTTGACGTCGCTTTTGGCTCGATAAGGTGACGTGAAAAACGACGTCGAAAGCGACGTGAAAAACGACGTCAAAAGCGACGAGAAAAGTGCCGCAACAAGTGACGTCACCATTTTTAGTAGGGCAATGCTATCTGCTATAAAAAATTATGGATGCAATGTAAAAAGATATACAGTTTGGTCTTTGCTAGATAATTTTGAATGGAATGCCGGCTACAGGTAATATTGTTTAAGAATTTTTTATAAACGCAAGTATTTAATGAACAAATATTTTTTAAACAGCGAAAGATTTGGACTATTCCATGTGAATTTCACTGATGTCAATCGAACCCGAACGCCAAAGCAATCAGTGTTTTGGTTGAAAAAAGTAATACAATATCGAAAATTACATGCTTATGTAAGAAACTGAAATGCAATAAATAAAAATGTTGCAATATAAAATATAAATGGAATGAAAGTACAGAAGATTATCTATCTACGAAACATAGCAGTACGAATGGTTAACATCACCTAAGGGGCCATAATGTGAGAATTTGAATGATACTTACGCGTAATTTTTCTTCAAGCGACTTATTTGCAGCACGAAGACTTTGAATTTCCAGTTGTAGTTTTCGCACCTCGTTACTCTCAAGTTTATTGTTTTCGTTTTCGCTGTTGCTCTTCTTACTCCGATCGCGGTCCAAAGAATTACTTTTGAGCTTTTGTATTGTAACATCTGCTGTGACGAGGCGTTTCTTTAGCACTGCCACTTCCCGTCGATGATTTTCGTTCTTCAACATGTCGCTTTTTGATGAGCTTGGCGAAGAATCCGTCGTTGATCGAGATGGAGATTGAGATAATCTAAAAGATGAGATTTTGATAAAATTTTCGAAAAAGTATAAATAAAAGTTTGTTTTTTAGTACCTAGTCTTGAGATCGGAGATGATGGCACCGTACTTGACGGCCTCGGCGTTTCTAATCTCACGCATAGCTGCCTCGTACTCTCGGCGTGCCACCTTGGCAGCGCGTCGCTCTTCGTGCAGTTCAGAGCGCACCGCAGCAAGTTCTTCGCGAAGGCGACGAGCGTTTTCCTCCAGCCACTGAATCGTTTTACGCAGTCGCGCAACTTCGTCCTTCCGAAAATTGCGGGAAATTCGGCTGTCCCGTGAAATCTTGTCTTCCTCAACTGGCAAGCTTATTGCTTCCTCGGTGAGTTCCACTCTGTGTTCCACGGTCTCTTCCCTGGCAGATTCTCCTTCTTCCTCCAGGTCAGTATCTGTGCTCATGCCTACGGTTTTAGCGTTGGCTCCAAACTCCCAGACCTCGCTGCACGCCTCACCGGCCAAGTCCGATCTCCGTTCATCGTGCAGCACTTCACTATCACGTTTGCAGAGTTCCTCGGCTTCCGCATCCCTTACATCTGAATTAGCGCTTTTCGAACTTTTAAGCTGCTCGGGAGATCTTTCTTCTGCATCGAGTTTCCTTTCGTTCGTGACGCAGGAATCACTGACAATTTCGTTACTAAAACTTGAGGGCTCAATTTTTCTTCTTTTACTGCTGCTATCACTTGTACTCTGCATTGATTTAATAATTGTCGTTACCTCTGCACATTCCAGGGATTTTGCCGCATCAGCCGCATCGTTTAGATGCTGCTTTTCAACCGCTTCATGAGCAGTCTGTTAAAAAAATGTAGTTCTTAGCTACTGTTTCTCATAATAATTATAATAAACAGAAGTAGCTAGTAGGTAAAATAAAAAATGTCTGACGAGATGTATTGGTAAAAATGATATTATGATTAGTGAGCTGCAATAGCTGCATTTTAAAAGGTTAGGGCGCACTGTTAACCTACAAGTGGAGGAGTGGAGCGGTTATAAGTCTGGCAGATTAGGAAAAATAAAGAGGTAAGCGTGCTGCACGTACCGGAGCGTCGTTGGTTTTGGAGCTGCGAAAGCGCGACGCTAGGGTAGAAAAGAAGTCGCCGAAGCGGGACTTGTGGGCAGCCCCGCCGAGGGTGTCGTGCCGCCGCTGAAGCTTGCCCGGCGGCGGGTTGGCTTCGGGGCGCAGCCGTGCCGACGGCTCTGGCTGCTGGCGGCGCTTTCGCGACGCTGCGCTCTGCGTCGCGTGTACTGGGGACCGCCTGGCGCCGGTGCCGCCGGTACTGGCACGCGCCCCGGTCGTCTTTGTCGTCGTCGATGATTTCGTCGAGGTGACGGTGTCTCCCGCTCGGGGATTCATTCTGGTCGTTTCTGCAACAAACAGAAGAGCGATGCTTCATTGCTTTAAAAAACTAATGCTTGCGCTCTACATTCTACTCTTATGCAACAGTCTTCTGTGCGCGAGCAGCAAACAGATAATGATACTTCGGGACCATTTTATAGCATAACATCAACACGGCTATTGTTTTCACTCAATTCTTTTTTATACCGGTAATAAGGAATTTCCAGCATAATTAATCGATAGACTTATCCGCAATGCTTTCTCTTCGGCAGAAAGCAGAATGTAATGAATAAGACTTTTTCCTTGCACATTCTATAGAATTAATCCAGCTTGTAATTTAATTTCTTTTTATAATCGAGAGCCTTGCTATTTTGACAGTTTCAAAGCTAATTTTTATTTTTATTTTCGAAAATTAGAGATTTTTTTTTCATTATTTTTCGAGGAAAAGCTTCGAAAGAAAAAGCTTTCGGAGAAAATTCTATGGTGCTGGAAGAGTAAAAGGAAAAGAATTGATGACACAATGGACACCGCACCGGTACTCGCTCGCGAACGCGATGAGGCGCGGCCAGCAGCAGACGCGACGATCCAAAGAGCGAGTGCAGGCTATTCATAGCGCGCTTCCCGATGGCCCCACCCCTCTCGTAGCCCTCTGCAGTCATTATACTCGCAGAACGAGCCTCACACTCGGTGAAAATTCCAAAACATCGGAGGAGCGTGAAAGCCTCCGCGCTTGGCCTTGGAGCAAAATACAACTTGGCCGATCTTTGTGATTCTTCGACGCTCATTTTTTTCCTTCTTGTCTTTCAAATTTCTTTCAAATTTCATCTCTTTTTCAACGGCTTAAACTTTCGCGGTGCTCACTTTTCATGTTACCACGAAGAAATCAGACGATGCGCGAATAAAAGATGTACCGTTAAAAATAGGAGGTAAACTGACCCATTTACATAAAAATCGTCTAGTCAGCGCGGTGTCGTTAGATCTGACGCGAACCAATATAGCCCTTCGGAAAAAAGAGGACGTCGTCATTGAAACGTTAACGAAAAACGTAATTATGACAGTATCTAAGCCTACATGTATAATAAAAAAATGCAACTGTTTTATTCTTAAGGAAGTACTTTCTCCTAAGCAGTGACGTTATTTGCATTGTTCTTCATGTTGTGTGGGCGTAGAAGAGAGTTGGGTAGGCGACGAACTCGAATACTATTCTTTTTCTTCTTACATCTCTTCACTGCACGTTTGATTTTCTGTAATGCAATCAGCTTCTTGAATCAAGAATAGAGCTTTTAATTTTACTGTGATTAAAATCTTTGTATTAACTGACTCATCAATTTATACTCATGAAATAGAGGAAAAAATGAATATACCTAGAAAACTTGAGAAACTTTAAAATACTTCGCACACACTTTTCGATTATCACACATTGAATAAGATGCACGTTCCAAGCGTAAGGTAAGTATAGCATGTAGGAAGAAGAGATGAGAAAGCACAGATGCGCTTTTTTCTCCTCGCGACGTGACGTTCGTGAAACGTTCGCGCATACACGTCTTGCTATTGTTTCGCAAATTTACTGGTTTACCAGCTTTGTTAGGCTCTTAGTCATTTATTGTTAAGACGCCTCAGTGCAATCTCTCTATCTCTCTTATATAATTATCAATGATTTAAAATTAGATTGCTACAATTTTACTTTCTTTTTATCAATCTAAATTTAAGAGGCGTTGCAATAAATTATAAAGCATACTTTGGCGCAGCTATGGAATTAGGATTTTTTTCTGATTCATTTATTTTTGCTCCGTTTTGAAGCAGATGGGAGACTTATCGAATTCGGATCTGGATTTAGAAATGACAACTGCCTTGGCTCAAAATAGAGCCAAGAAGTCGAATCCATTAGTTTCTTTTTTTAATTAATTCAAATATTGCTCCGAATGCTTGGCGAGCTTTTCTTGCAAAACTTGGTGGTTAAATGCTATTTAAATACTGTTACGATCTGAATGAAGTTGTTAAAAGGTGAAAAATGAGGAAAAAAGTAAATGAGTTAGTTAAAATTGAATTGGCAAATGAGAGGTAGAGAGCGCGATTGAAGTAAAATAGTGATAACGTGCATAGAATAAGAAAATCGATAGCTCGGCAATAGATCGAGTCCCTTACCGTCTTCGTAAGTACGACTCGCGAAGGTCGATCGGCGCGCGCGAATCGCGATTAACTTGTTTAGGGGCGTTGCGCGTGGATCGAGGTGAGTATATCAGCGTGGCGCGTGGGCCCCACGCAACTCGTCCACCTCGTGAGAGACACCGTCAGTGACTGCTCAATGTTGGCAGCTAAGCGTCCGCTCTGTTGCCTCGAGTCCGCGCGCTCGGCGGCCCACGCTCGTGTGTGCGTGCGCGCCGGAGAGCTCTGCCAATTGCCGGTGCCGGTGTGCCGTTTTCGCTCATTGATACGAATTACGTCGAGGTGACCCGTCGAGCGAAGCTGTCTGGGAGCGTCGACTCTAGCCAAGCTTAAAAGGGTTAATTCCTAATCTACCGATAACAATTACATTTTTTATTTCATTATTTGCAAATACCCTATATAAGAAATAATAACCTTTCATTAGTTTTCAAACTTTCTTTTTTTCTGCGCTTCCTGACTCACAGACCGACGAAAAATACCAAGTCAACGTTTCACTTTTTGAACCTACTGTATGTAAAGTGTGCGAACAATTTTAATGTTCTTTCTGCAAGATTAAAAATCCACGATACCGTAGATTTACTGAAATGCCCCAAAAATCACAATACAATGTTAGTAAGTAGATACGTGACGAGTATATCAAGACGCAATCTACCTCTAATCATTCATTCTTATATAAGACATTTGTTAACGTTACTTCGTTAAAAATTAGTGTAAATAAATAGAAATTTTAAGCAAATATTCAAGTAGAGACAGCAGTTAGGACGTATCGACCCCTTCAAAGCACACCAAAACTGTACATGTCAATGCACAGAATATACAGAGCGCGTGATGCGCATGATACGCGCTCTGACGAGTTTAATTTGCAGTAGAAAAAATTGTTGTCCAAAATGCAGTGAGTAATAATGTGGAAAAGGCAGGGTCAATACTGCTGCAGCCACTCTAAGACACTAGACGACAGAAGCGAAGAAGCAATTAGAGCTTCGGAGGGTTGCAGCGTAATGAAAGCGGCGCTTTATCCAGCTTCAGTTGCGCATGAGGGGGGAAAAAGAAGAGCCGAGTCCGCGCGGGAGCTGGCTTATCGATCGGCGCGCGCGCACTGCTCGTTCACGGCCTGGCGGGGTGGCAGCGTCATCCCCGAGTCTCGGCAACGGCGACGGGCCTCGCACCCCGCGCCATTCACCGCGCCATTCACCGCGCCATTCACCGCGCCATTCACCGCGCCATTCACCGCGGCTTCGCGGCCTCCGCGAGTTCATGCACCAGACCTGCAGCCAGACTTTGCTCGAGAGTCCCAAGTTTCCTAGAGCCTTCAGCCCTCAATCGCAAGTATCTGTGCCTAGTGTTTTAGACGCTACGACAATCGCGGAGACATCGCTGACTCCGAGACGAAGGATTCTTCCTGAAATGGAGGTAAATATTAGTAACAACCTCTTTCGAATAAAACTCACCTGCAGCTTTTAACTATTCTTCTTCGACTGATTAACTAGGAGAACTCTCAAATTTTAGTATAAAGTCCCACGCAACGATAGGAACAAATCTTCATTACTCCCAAATTAAAAGACCTAGTCATTTTCTTATGATCTTTTTCAAATTTTTCTTTTTTACTTTCCGAGTAATTAATATTTTCTAAATAAACATCCGGATTGCCTCAATTTGTTTTTTTTCTTCATTCGCTTTAGTTATTTTCTTTTAAATGCAGGAATAAATTACTGCTCAATTATTGCTGAATTCTCATTGTAAATTTAGTTTTTCTTTTTGTTCTTTGATCGTACTTTTCACTATATTACGCAGCCAAGCTTCTCGCCACCCTTTCTTTTCGCTGAAGCACTCGATATTGCCGTCTTTTAACTGAGATATCGATGGAACTTTTAAGATGAATCTGATGAAACTCAAGTTTGAAAAAATGGAAAAATTACGGCGTTAAGCGGTAAAACGCGTTGTATTTTACATGGTAGATTTAGTTTAAATATCGATATCGCAAAAACCTATATACTTTATTCTTGTGAAATTCAGAAAAAAAAAGAGGAAAAGATAAACAAATAAAATGCATGCACCTTTTTTTAAGGTGATTGCACATCAAATGAAATTGCAGCTTTTGAATAATAGAAGAAGTTGTGGTACCGGTGTATTTAATCTGTGTATAGGTGTATAATGCTTGCAATAAGCATACACTTACTTAGAGTCACGACCTTGAACTTGCAACACGTATAAGGTCAATTTGTTCAGACATTGAACATTTATAATAAAATGTTTGATTTTGAAATTTTGTTGTCGTTGAAAGATTAAATGACATAAGAAGAAATCATTAAAATGCAAGATTGTATGCAATAAGCAATTGAAGAAAAAAGAAACTGTCACTCACCATAACATTGAATTCGATTACTCCTCTGCGGGCCTCCATCGGAATTTTACTCACGTCCACCGGTCCGATTATCCAGTTCAGACTAAGGAGAAACGGAGCACGACTCTTCCGTGGCTCTCGCGACCCAAGACGGCTCGTACATACTTCCGGCTGAAGCCTCCTCTCGTCCATTGATTTCTCAATCGATTACTGTTTACTTCGCCACCGCGGACTTAAGAATGTAACTCTGTTCTTCGTCATACATTTCGCACTTGCCTCTCGAGCCATTAGTTTCGTAGGTTATATATTTTGTAATATAACTATGAAAAACGCAAGCTTATAATTTAAGAAATTTATTAGCAGACTTTGCGTGTTGACCTTTTTGCTAATTTTATTGAATAACTTTAGAATTTTGGTAAATAATTTTGAGTGATTTTTTTCTTTCTTACTTTTGTGATAGAAACATAGTAAGGTTAACTGCAGCGCGATATATGTATATCGTTTTCACGCGGTCAAAACAATCAAACCAAGATCACATTAGTTCGAAGCGATTCATTAAAAATTCATCACTCGACATTTATAATTATCACGCAGGTTGTATTTGCATGTCCCTTTGACCATGTAAATCTGCAGGAGTATATAACGTATAAGGAACGCGAAAGGAGTTGTTATAAAATTGCGATGAAAGTAACTTTTAGCCAATCGGCCCACCATCAGAAATTGAGTTATCGCACGCGACTATAGTTTTTCCGTCACCAGATATTAATAGATCTGATATCGATTTTGCATTATCGACAAGCGATTGCTTGCGCCGAGGGGAATAGCTCTCCTGACTGCTAAAGTATAATTAATTAAAATTCGTTCTTTGAAAATACAAATGTATAATTTTATAATTTAGAATCTGCACAGCTTTTCCGCGAATTGTTAAAATGAATATTTGTTTTTCTATTACAGGACTATTGGGAAAAAGAAGAAGAGCAAGAAGCTAGTTGAACTGAGTTGCCGAATCAGCAGCTTGGAATAAGGGGTTGCCGAGGTGCGCGCAGGGTGCGCGCCGCGTCGGCGTTCATCGATCTCCGGCGCCGAAATATAGGCCGCGCTCTTTCGTGCGTGCCGCCGGGGCAAGCCAGCTCTGCTATCCGAAGCTTTTTCCGTCCAGTGTTTCCTTCCGTGCAGTCACTGCCAGTCTGACAGTGTTCTTATAGTGAAATTTCGTAGGGCCCAGCTGGCAAATTTGGGCAATGTCGGAGACGGAGCAAAGAGGCCCGACGACACCTGCCGCCCCGACGCAGGTGACGATTCAGCCACCGATGCTACAGATTGCATCGCGAATGCTGCGATCTCCTAGTCACGAGAGCGTCACCACCGACTTGTCGCTCTTCAGTGTATCCTCAATCGCTAGTGACGCCAAGTGTGCAAATCGACTTTCCAGCTTCAAATCCTTCAGCGATGTCCACTTGTCGGGCAGGGGACCGTCGCCCAACCCCGACTCGAAATTGCAAATTCAAGGCAACAGGTGGGATTAAGAATATCATATCTGAATACTCGAAGGTGTTGGCACAATAAAGAAAAAGTAAATAATTAAATGAATAAATAAATAAATGAATAGGCCAGCAGACATCCCAGAGATACTGTGGTACGAAGAAGAGACCGAGCTCATCCGAAGCTGCGGTGCCCTTTCGTCGGCGCTGGGCTTGCAGAGAAGCTTCAGCACCTCGGACGTGTCGCAGCTCCCAAGCCCGGAGGCCGCGGCAACGGGGGCGGCTCGCGGCCTGCGCCCCACCGTCTCTTTGCACGGACTCGACCTCGTTCACCGCGACAGCCTGCTGCTCGAGCAGGCGCGGTTGGATCACGCCTCCCGCTCTTGCAGCACCTGGGTAGCCGTCGGCGACGTTGCCAGCACCTCCCAGCTGCCCAGTCCTCACGGCGGCGCGACTCTGCAGTCGCTGCAGCCTACGGCTCCTCAGGCTCCCATACTCCCTTTCACCGCCGCCGATCTCGTCAGGTCCGTCAACAAAAAGGTCCGGCAGAATTACATCAGACGCAGGTTCGTTCGAAACTTTAGTCACTTTTTTTTATTCACTGCACTCTTCTAAGAAATAATCAATCGGCAGATTGCTGACAACCTATCGAGCGCTGGAGCGGCTGTCGGAGAGCGAGTTCAACCTGGACAGACTGGAGGCAGCGGCCTCGGCGGCTCAGACCTGTCCCGCCGGCCTCAGCATTACAGTACCAGAGAGGCCGAGGCTGCCAGCTGCCCTCATACCCGGCCGAAACAGCCAGCACGACCACGCGCTCACCGTCAAGGACGTCGAACGCGAGCGTGGCAAGCAGCTCTCCAAATACGAACGCAACATGATGATCTTCAACTGGCTGCACACGCTCGACGACAGCGTCGACGAGGCCACGCAGTAGGCCGAGCAGTAGGCCGAGCAGTAGGCAACACACACTCTAATACTCCCAAATGTGCTTTTTACGCGCGAACATTTCAAAATGCAACGATAGCACCTTGGAAAAGCCCCCTCACCTACTTCTTTTCTACTTAATCTTTATTAAATAAAACATCCTGCGTTACAATTGATAAACTTTAGTTCCCATCTCAATGGAATCAATAACATGCTTGCGAAAATCTCGACTGACTTTAAAAAATTGAAGATTCGATTAGTTAATAAATAAATTATTGACAAGCCTAAACTTAATTTCTGACTTAATGTCGTTAATGTATCATTTTAAACTTCATTGAGAATATATTTAATTACAGAGTATATTAACCGGATTGTGGTGCCTACATATATTTTACTGAAAAATATATAATATTCTAAATGCTATTAAAATTTATGAAATATTAACCGAGATGTTGCAGTATTTTTTAAATAAACTAGAAAACAATTATTATAAAATTATCTGCTGATATTTTCATCGAATTGGAAAATTGATACATTTAATATTCGACCTATTAGGACAAAAAAAAGATTCGAAAAAATAATATTAATTAATTTTTTATTTCGACATATATATGTTTGTGCCAAAAATATTTTTATTGAATTATTATAATGCAATAATTTATGTTATCAGTTCATTAGATTAGGCCGCACATAGCTTTCGTTATTACAATGTCATTTGCACAATTAAATTCGTCGAGGGCTTGCTCCGGTCTATTATCATCAAATTAGTTTTTATAAAGCACTATGGATTTTCTCTTGTCACTACATCATTGTTATAGAGCCCACTGTATTAAATTTAAAAATGTAAGTATATAAACTATCATTGAATCAATCGAAGAAAAACAGATAAAAGAAAGTATGAGATTGATTGAGTATGAATAAAACGTTAATTTAAAAAAAATATATATGAAATTCAAAATAAAATTTATTAAAAAATGTGATTTATGAACGTTAAAAAAAATTACACGAGTTTCATAGTAATTTCTGTTGTTATCCCAAATTTAACTCAGAATTTTTTAAACTGATCTAAGATTCAAGAATCAGTCATCGCGCGTGCAATATCATACGATATTTTATAAAACTACGGCGTTATCCGCGATTGTTTGCTCTATTGTGTGCGTCTGTAAACGACTTTTTACGCACATAGCTGCATAAAAAAATCTAAACTGTATGTACTGTTACAAATAAAAATTGAAAATGCGCGATGACCTGCGCAATTTTTATTAAAGATAAAAATCCGATTTCAACCGGTCATACCTTTGTTGAAAACAATACGGTGTGTAACAGAGGAAGAAGGGTCGATGAAAATAGTGCACTTTCTCCCTTTGTTCATGCATAATGTACTATTAAGAGTTATTTATAAATTACCCAAAATAAATGATATAATTGTAAAAAGCGACAGTCTTAATTTTAAATACTTCTTTGTGTACATATATGTAAAAGTTAGTTTATTTTAATTTATGTCAAAATACATATTTTAAATATTTTACATGTATTATCAATATAAATTTTAAAGTGCTACGATATACTTCTGTGTAAACGATGAAAATCATCTTCTCTGTGATAATGTCGCACTAATGAAAAGAAAACAATCACAAATATTATTTGTATGTATAACTTACTTCTTTTAATTTTTTACAGAATAATAAATTTTTTGAAAATATAATGTTTATTAGCTTTTATCAATTATTATCCTAATTTGTAAATCAAATAAAAATATTAGATAAAATTTTATTGCGCATTTTACACGAACCATCATATTAATACTAAATGACCTAATAAATATTTTATTAAATTAAAAAGCTTTCTGTACGCAATAAGTTAAGGAACGAAACAAAAATTAACTATGTCAATGAAATTGTACATGTTCTAATTATATCGAATTTAAAAGACACAGAAATTGAAGTATTTCAAAGGTTTAAGAAGTTGTTTGTAACGATGATTTTTATTAAAGTAAAACTTAAATAGTGTGTGTTTTCTTGTACGTACAACAACATATTTGCGGTGAATTTATAATTTCCCTTTATATCCTCCCTGAAATTTCCTCAATAAAAAGTTAGACGTCGAAAAAGAAGTGTAAAAATCCATATGTACACTTTATTTTAAGGAGATTCTGGTGGTCCACTCTGTAATGCTGAAAAAGTTGTGGGTATCATTGGTATTTTTTAGCTTCGGAAAAAAGTGCTACAAGAGAGTCCATAACTTCTTGAGCATTTGGAATGATTTGATTTGGAGGAAGAATGAATCCAGTTCTGCCTGTATCCCGTAGTTCATACACAAAAACGAAAGGTAGCTTAAACTGTGCTTTAACGTAATCCACAGAACCACCACTAGCGTATCCTGTATAAAAAGCATTTTAATATATTAAGATCTTATATATATATAAGGTACCTGAGCCTAATATGCCTACCCTAAGCGGAAACGGCCATAATTTTTGAACGGAGAAGAAT
>JAWWEN010047264.1:0-11867 GCA_035582955.1 Sycophila texana
TTTTTATTAATTCATTTTCATTTATTTTTAGGTACTTTTGTGAAGCCATTTTTAACGGTGTTGGATCCCCTTAAGTACATGCCTCATTAGATTATAATATTACACGTAATTATTTTTCAGTATGCAGGAAATTAAGTACTTTAAAATTCGTTTTTAACAATCTGGCTTATGTGTAACTACAGTGGCCAATGGTCAATTATAATTACAATTTCAATAATTATTATACGAGCTCGTTATAATTTTAATTACAACTTCCGTAAATCTATCGAATAATCAAAATTAAACCGCCGATGGAAATGATCAACGAAGTACCTTGTTAATAAATTGTTTAATATTTACAAATTAACTACTGCAGGCGCAGCGTGCATTGAATAAACTTCCGTTAATGCATGAAATTATGGACTAATTAGGATTTTAATTACAACTGCTAAAACGAGAACTCCAGTCGAATTTTGAAGATCCAAATGGGCTTTCTCTAATTTTGACAATTCAATTAAAAGTTTCGTTATATCGTCCACTCGGTTTTCCACTGTCGCGTCGCGCCGGCTATTCTTACCCTCGTTCCGCTTATTTCTCTCCATTAAACTCTGCCACTTTTCGCCTCCATTCCCGAGCTCTGCGTATCGGCCCCATTTCAATTGAACAAAAGCAGGCGACTATGGAAAATTTTACGATTGCGCTAAATGATTTCATGACTTTCTAATTTAAGGATAACTGCTCGCTTAGAATTAGAAATTTTTTTTCAAGATTATATGCATAATTGTGCTTTTTAAATTCTACGAGGTTCATTCAGGGAAGGCTTTAATACTTTCTTACTCCGAGGGATTATTGCCATTTTGTAAATTTCAAATTAAAAATAATAGTCTTATCTCAGTAATCTGATTATCAATAACACCGAATAAATCTGCGTTATTATATCGTTATTATATTCTATCGTCTGTACATTATTTTGCATATTATTAATCGAAAAATAATAATCATTAGTAAATATTCAATTATCGTATTAAATTGAATACGAGTTAAATTATCATTTTAAAAATTTCAAATTACGATTGCCGCGTTAAAATCCTTTAAACAATGTTATGTTATGCACAATTATCGATGAAAGTACAATTCGCACCGAAGCAAAGCAGCTATAGTTTCGTAGTTTCTTAAGAAAAAACGAATCGGACAATAGAAGTGCAGCTAATTCACCGCTAAATAATTGGCGCAACGAAATCCGATCCGCTCGAGAAGAAAATCGGCCTTAATTGGGTTACACGAGGCAGACATGTCGAAAACCAACTCGACGCGGTGCAAGGAGGGTCGAGGGTAAAAAAAGTGCAAGAGGGCCACCAGACCATTGTACTGAGTTCTTGCGCGCGTGGCCGAGGCAGAGGAAACCGTCTCTCGCTCGAGTACCTTTGTTCCCGCTCGTTTCTTAATTTCTTATTAACCCTTGACTCATAAAGAATTTTCTACTCGTTCGGTTATTTTTCTGCTACTGTTTCTTTCACTCTCTCTCTTTTCCTTCCTCTCAGCCTGAAGTTACTCTTTCTCTGGCCTCGCACACTCAAAATCGTATCTTCTAGTTATTCCTTTTTTCCTTGCCTTTCGTCTGTGGGGTTCCTCACTTTCTCGTTGTGTACGCTTCCGCTGTCTTTGTACCTTTGCGCAGCTTAAATGCGCTGGTTTTGTTACCTCTTTTTTCAACTTCTCCGCGTTACACTTGATTACTTTTCTGCGCCTTTTAATCTCTTCTTTTTTTATGGATCTTCCATGGGTTTTGTGGTTTCTCTCCTAATTATAATTTACTTCGGACTACAGCGAGCGCAAATGTTGAGCTGCATATAAAAGATTTTTTATATTTAGGTTTAGTTACATGAAAACAATGCGAGTGGAAGAAATGGAAAAACAATGAACTTTGTTTCATTGTTCATTGTAATTGTAGTTCCGTTGTAATATTATGCAAGGGATACTACATGAAACTAATTTTTTTAATCATCCTTCACGCGATACAACAAAAAAAGTTAAATAAATAATTAATTTTTATTCCCCACAGTCAACAATAAGTATAATATCGCAATGTTAAATTGTTTCGTAAAAAGAAGTTATTGAATATTATAAATTCGTTGGATTGTTGCAGCGGCAAATTGACACTCGCGAACATACGAACTGTCAGGTTCTATCGATCCCGCGCATAACGCACGTAACTCAAGGTGCACGCGCCTCAATGCGGAAGTCTGGCGCGTGCGACGAGACGCTCGAGTTGGCTTTGTAGAGCGTGGGGCGCCTCGCGCCCTTGTCGCGAGCGTGTAAACGCAAATACTCGTTATCGCTGATTGGCGCCTCAATTTCCGCGTGTCTTCGACTGCTCGGCTCCTTGCGGGCATCGCGCGTTACCGCTTCTCCGAGGCGCTTTCTCGGTGTGCTTCCTCGACAGGCTGGCGTATTCCCGCAGAGCCTCCAGCTTGAATAATTTCACGAGTTCTGTTTTCTACCTTTTTGACGATTTTTCATCCACGTAGGGGTTGCTTTTTTTCTTTACACCGATTTTTGAATGAACAATGGACTATTCTTTGTAAGTAGGGGAGAATATTATGAGAAAATGTACTTTCAGGATTTTTTAAAAAATTTTTTAAGGATTAAATCAATGTGTTCATCTATGAAGTGAATATTTATAAAGTATAATTGTACTACTTTAAGGTGAAATTCCGAAATTATGAAGCTTTGATTTTGATAATCACAAGATCATTATATTTTATTAACGACAGTAAACAATAAAAATTTTATATAAACAATAATAAAGATAAGTCAAAATTTAATTATTTATTATGGAATTAATCAGTCCAGCAATACTTTTTCCGCTTTTATCAGTACTGTGATTTGTTCGCCGTTAGCATCGAATTGGTCCATTTTTTTTGTAGATGTAGCATAACAAACAGTATTGAATTATTAAAAAGAGTGCACATTGGGTTCATTTTACGTTCTCTTTTACACTTTAAAATTACTGACTGATTTCATTATTCAAATGGGCAATATTCACTACGCTCTAATTTTGCTCCCAGTACATAGAATTCGTATTTAATAGGCTGTACTTTCTAACAGAGTATATCATCTTATGTTTCTAATTCACAAAATATCCCTAAAAATGCCTTAAAAGTACGTAAACATTGTGCTAACTATAATAGTATTGCGTAAAAAAAGAGTTCACTCGGGAAAAAAAAAACTTTGATGGATGGGTGAAAAAATCGGTCGGACAAAAGCACGTCACAAGGTACCCCCGTGATAGCGGCGCCGCGCTATTGGCTCGGCGCAGAGTCGCACGCTGGGTGCAGGCTAAAAATCAAACATCGGCGTAAAACCATAAAGTGTCTCGAAACGTGAAATTCCGGGCGAGCAAAGGCGAAAACGTCTACTCAGCGGTGCGCTTACCAATATCTCGTCTGACGCACAAAGACTACTCTCCTTCACTTTGCGCGGGGCCAAAGAGCCAGGCGCTGCTTTGCCGCAGGCGAAAGAGAAGGGGGGACAAAGTAATGCATACGTCGCGTCCCTGATTTTTCCGCGCGCCCAAAACGCCCGCGCGCCCACACCGCATCGTTGGAGGAAATCTCGGGGAAAAATTTATGAGGCCCGAGACGACGAGGCGAATTTTCGCTCGCGAGGCCGAAGATCGCGTGCTCCGCTCGTAAATCTCTCTGCTAACGCGGGCTCGTCGCTGTCGCGGGCCACGGTGCCAGGGAAAGGCGTCGAGCAAGAGCGCGTGCTCCTGAAATATCCTGCACGTTGACCCGAATTTTTCCGGCTTTTTTCTCTCGTTCTTTAAGTACCGATACGAGGTGTGCTTATATGAAATTTTCGGTTATGGAATAATCATTTGCAGTGATTTTGCTTTATCAGGTATTATGTATATATACGTTTTAAGAAATAAACATAGAGTAGATGAGAAGCAAACAGTTTGTTAATTTATTAAATAAGAAATATGTGGCTTACCTTTTTTTTACGTCTTTATGAATCAGTTTTTAATAATACACTCGCTTAACTGTTGTAAAGAACGGTATAAACACACCATTTTCTAGTTATAAATACTGTGTTTGAATTTTACAAACAAAAAAGAAGAACGTATTTAAAGTTTGTTGTAAACCATGTAATTCAGGTTATATCGTAGGTATTTTCATGTAATCTCTAGAATGTGAGAATGTGAAAAATGTCATTTTTTTTTTTGTCCTGGCAAAATAGCAAGAATACCGCCATAATTTCATATAGTTTATGAAGATATGTTTTATTTAAAAAGAATTTACTCTCTTATATAAAAAAGTAAGGTGACACAAGGAGACCAAGTAAATAGGGACCTCCAATAATGCATTAAGTAGAAACAGACGAATACTGTCAGACACATGTTTTCGTTTTGTCATGGGCATTTTCTCGTAAGCTTGAGGCTTCCTTTTTTTTCAAATTGCAAACGTTCTATAAACAAAATATTCTATTCTGTTCTAATTTTGAATTTAAGCATGTAGAAGAACAAAATATAAGATTCTTTTAATTAATGCGAAGCTCGATTTCGTTGTTGAATTGTTAAATCATGGAAATCAAACAAAATGCGTATTATTAAAAGCTATCATTAGAAAATTTGATTAAAATAAAAATGCATTTCATCTTCAAATTGTAATGGAACCATTCGTCGGTAATTTCCAAACTCACTTTTTAAAATTTAATAAATTTAACTAAACGGTTTAACCACACGCGCATTTCGCATTTCGGACCCTGAATATCATGAACGCAAAATATACGTCACCGGGTAGTGGACTTTAAGTCGCGGACATCGGAAAAAAAAGGAGTTTATTTATGCTCGAAAATAAAAGCAACGCGTGAAATGCAAAAAAAAGGGGGGGGGGGAGAGATGAGGGCGCATTTCCCTCGGGGACGATCAATGCGACGACTTTTTCTCGGGGCTGGCCAACGAGAAAATCCGGGCGATGGCTCGCTCTGGATCCGTTTAACGCGCCCCGTATGCGCGACCGCGAAGCTGATGCTATTGCGGCTTAGCTTCTCGCTCGGCCTCCGTTCATGCCGCGTCATGTGCGCGTCTCCACTTTTTCCTGCTCGTTCAAACTTCCCTCGCTGTTTCTGTGTTTCTCTCACTCTCTCTCATTTTTTTTTGTCGCTCGTTTCTCTTGTTGATTGTATCGGCAATAGGATGAGGCAGGATGTTGCACTCTGTTTTCTATATCTCTCGAGTGTGGTTTTTAACACTTGGCCGACGCTGAAATTTTTTTGCAGTCACGTTGCTTTAGTTTAGTTTACCATAGGAAGTTTTTTATTTAAAAGATACCATAGCTTCGTTTAGAACGAAATATTTTAATTAAGTAAATGTTTCTTCAATTTTTTGTTTGTTTGACGTTGATTGGTATACTTAGTTTGCTATTAAAAGGAGAAAATTAATAATGAGAATCAAATTGTGCAATTAGTAATTTTAGTCATAAGTGCGGGATAAAAGTGAAGTTTTGAAAACTTTTCAAATATTTTTTTTATTATATTTTGTACATTCAAATGTGCCATGTGGTGAAATTGAAAGGCATAAAGTGGCATACAATTTAGCGACGAAAGAGCCGAGAAAAGCGTTCAAAACGCGTTACAAAAGCAGTCAAGGATTTTTCAATAGGATAAATTAAACATTCAACTGACTATTATTAATGATGAAATTTTTCTATTTAATTTAACATTTTAAAGTGCAGCACAACTCTTGCGATTCTTGTCTGCCAGATGCATATTTCATTTATTTGAACAGAACTTGTTATAAATGGAGGAGCTTGCCGATCAATCATTTTTGCCGCTGAACCTATTAAACATGTATGACGAAAATAAATTGTTTACGTCGCTGAAACGTGAAATTAAAAGTTTCAAACGAATTCACGACCGATTTATTAATAATTTTAAACAATATCCCTCGTCAACCATTTTTATTTAGTTCGGCCCTCTCTCCTTTTTCCGCGCAAATTGTTCGGTAAAGCCCGAACTTAATGAATGACGTATTTTATAAATGTGCCGTTAATATTCTTGAAAAATTCATTGTGTTATCGCGTACGAACCGAGAGTATCCATAATTAATTCGCTTATTTTCAGCTTCTTTCGAATTCTGCGTATTCATTCAATTTGTTCCGAATTTATTTTTAAAAACAATTAATAATTTAAAAAAAAAAAACGATGAAACAGTAAAAAAAAAAAGAAAAAAAAGTACGATAGGCCTTGGATTATTGAACATTTATCACGTTTAGAAGGGTACAGCTTTATTCAGCTTAAGAAAATATTTATAGAAACAACACGAGCATTTAGTCATTTCGCCGTAAAGTACCATCCCCAAGTATTAGCTAAAAATAAATCGTCGACAATGTCACCAGTAAGGCAAACATTTATCCCCTAGTATCGCGCGGACCATTATCCTCAACAGCGATTCCCGGGAGATTGCACATCTAAAAATGACGAAACGAGTTGCAGCAATAATCGCAGTTAGATCCGCCGTTCGTGAAGAAAAAAAAAAAGTTGAAAAAAAACTGTGGGGTTGAACGGGAGGAAAAAGCTAAAACCGCGAGAAAAAGACAGCGGGATAGAGGTAGAGAGAAGTAAGTGCCTCGAATCTCGTCGTCCCGGGGACTCTAATGTTTCGACAAACGACGTGAATTAGGGCGAAATTACGTACTGAGCGACGTCGGGGATCCGTCAGCGCGGAGTAAAAGGGGGCTGAGAAAGAGAGAAACAGAGAGAAGGGAGAAATGAGAGTGGTAGCGCAGCAAGGTAAATCGATTCCTTTCAGACCGGCGGCGAGGCGTTAAGCTTCGCTTCTGGACGTGTAGACGCTGTACGTGGGCCGCACACCGACGCACGCTTATGTGTAATAACCGTCTCGCGATGCTCATCCCTTCCGCGGCGACCTTTTCTTTCTTCCTCTCGGTCTACTTACGCTTTTTAAGACTTTTTTTTTCATTCCGATGATAGACTTCGCGGTCCACTTGAGCGCGGAATTTGACGGACATTCTGCTAGATTTGCATAGTTTGATTGTTCAACGTAGTTAAGGAATATTTCAGGACTCTGCGATATAAAATTAAACAGCAGCTTTTTTTTTTATCAAGAGTAGTGGAAAGCTTTTGCTTGAGTTATGAATGTTAAATAGTATTAAGTTTAAAATAATTTTTTTTAACGTAACAAGTATAGTACCAGCTAATTTTAGTTTTAGTTTTCCTTACTCAAAAAATGTTTGTAATTTCTCTTTCAATTTATAAATTAAATAAAGTATTATTTAGAGAACAAAATTTTAGATAATCTTTTCATTGAAACTTTATATTAATATACATATATTTCATAGAATCCAATTGAAAAAAAAAAAAAATAGTATTTATTAAGATATTGATGAAGTAATCAATCCATTAATTCTGAATAAATGTAAGTGTATGTATTGATTACATGATCAATGATTAAAACCAAAAAAATTGTTTTTTATCCAGTCCGTGGATTGATTTTGAATAATTTGTAAAGATAAAGGAAAAATGAGAAACAATTGATGAGTTCATTAATTCCGAAACGCTTTTGCTGTAAACGAGAGAATAAAAGTGTGCATGTTACTCAATGAACTCGAATGAATGCACACGCGTTCTCGATACAATTTTCAAAGTGTGAAAATTCTATCCAATACCCCGAAGATTTGTTAAC
The DNA here is from genome assembly GCA_035582955.1 of Sycophila texana. Taxonomy (NCBI): domain Eukaryota; kingdom Metazoa; phylum Arthropoda; class Insecta; order Hymenoptera; family Eurytomidae; genus Sycophila; species Sycophila texana. The sequence continues at coordinate 7,688 of JAWWEN010047264.1, forward strand.
GAAGGCATAATTGTTTTCTGAAACAATCACACCGTTCCATTGGAGGGCTTTTAAATGTGCATCAGAAATGGTATCGTTGAAGGCTAACGAGTTTTTTTTTTAAAGGTTTTAACTGCATCCCTGAGTGCGTTTTTCTTTCAAATAGCTATTGTTAGGGTAGCTGAGTTTTAGTTTCTTGTTTTTTTTTTCTGTTTAATGCAACATTCTCATGTCACTATTATCACGTATCACGCGTGGAGATTATTTTCTACTGAAAATAAGAATTAGTAGTTTAAAATAAATAAATACAAAAAAACAGAAATACGAAGATTTAAAATATGAAGACAAACATTATAATCAAAGCTAGAGAAAAAATACTTTCTTCTTAACAGCATCGTACATTCCTAACGATAAAGTCACTTGCTTCTGCAATGTCGGCGTACTATGGCATTTCGCGCTTGTACTGAGTGATTAAACATGAATATCGGAAAAGGTAATTACGCTGCATTAAAATAAATGCAAACAAAATTAACCCTTCCACCTGTGACGGGGACGGTTGCGCGCGCGAGATAAGTAATAATATATTCAGCGTGTGCGATCTCTTACGAATGAACGCATTGCAAATTAGCATAAGAACATCCAGAGCTCGCGCGGCATGCATGAAGTATTCGCAATGTTGCATAAAGGAAGTTATTAAAACGACGAGCCTGCGTACACACAGTCTCCGCCGTTATCTCCTTTTTCCAACGTAATTCGCGGACTCGCGTAGTCGCATTTTGCGCTGTAAAAATTTATTTCGTGACTATAACAAATGGATATTGTCATTGCTCGTATCTGCTGTTTGCTATTAGCAATGAATATTCATGGAAGGCTAATTTTAGAGGAATGTGACCTTAGTAGAGCATAACGTTATAGAAAGTTAGTATGCTGACGTCGATATTTTCTTTATTTCGAAAAGAAAAAAAAAATTTTGATAAAATCACTTCGTGATGCATGTTTTGAACAAGATGAATGCTTCTTTTTTTAAATTTTAAATTATTCCATTCGTAACTGTGTAGAAGAAAAAAATTTTACGTTTTTTCTTACTGAAAGTTATTAATTAAATTACACGAAATTGAAATCAGAATACTTATATGTTCTTACATCAAAGAGTAATTTTTTCGAAAATTGATTTTGGTTTATAAATAATAAGGAAAATATTGATACTGTTTACGAGATCCCTAATCATGAATTATTACATCCCCTTACAAATACTAATCTTAAAGAGCTACTTGATGTGCATTACCCTAGACTTTTGTTTTTATATTGAGCCAGAGTGACGTGTAATGGAAGGGAAAATAAAATAAATCAGAGGGATGTAATGGGCTATCGGATAACCCCGATTTTTATAGGCTTTCAGCTCAACTTTAAGTCAGCTGATCACCCGTAGCATCCCATTTTCTAAAGTAATTAGTAATTTTTTTTTTCTAAATATCTTACTAAATTAACAGTATGCCAAAATATCACTATGCTATAAGTTTACCAGCTATCTACTATCAATTGGCCAATATCACAATGATTTCGCACGATCAACCAGCAGAACTAGTATACACTTTTTACCAAGGAACTATCCAAATAAAAGCGTATTTGACTCTGAAACCAATTGTAGCTACTTTGTTTCTCTTCGATTTATTCTCGACTGTCCCAGCCTTGAACGCTGCATTCTAAATCGCAAAGCAGCGATATAAAACGCGACGAAAGAGGCCAAACGCAATTATTTCAAAGTACTATTCCAATGGAATTATTTATCTCGCGTACAGTCCATAGTCCTTCTAACCGGCAGCAGTAGTTTGAACGAGGCAAAGGAGACATTCTCGCGGGTTCTTATCTCCAGCCGACTGCGAGCGGCGAGAAGCGAGCGAGCGGTTGCCGGCCCAGCGAGCCATTAATTATTGACAGGGGCGAAGCCTGCGGTGGTCAGCCGAGCGCGAGGCATGTGCACATCCTTCCCTTGCATTGCTGCCCCATCCCGAGCCGTCGTCCCCTTACTTTGTCGGATTCTCTTTCGGTGGGCGCCGGGCCCTGGCGGCTGCCTCCCGGCGCATTGCTCCGGCATCGCGGAATTCCAGCTGAATCTTCGTGGCCTTGATTTTCGCCCGCCGCGTAAGGAAGCGACGGCTCGGTGTGTATAACGGTGAATCGACAGTGCAGCTTCCCGCCCTGAGGGTGTATTATCGGCTCGCGCGTCTAATACGGCCACGCCCTCTCGAACATATACCGAGCTTGTAAGCACGTGTAATATTTGTGCTTAGGAATTGCTTTGTTCCGGCATATCTGTATGCGTTCTGACTGCGGATATGGGATTGTACATAAGTGTGCCTACGCAGTCAAATGCATTTGGAATAGTGGATTTGGGTGTGTCATGTGCGTAAGTGTGGGCGGGAGGGGAGGCGGGTTAGGATCCTAATCCTTGTAATACTTGATTGTATCTCTTGATGTGTTTGTCGAGAGTTAAATGCGAGGTTATACAATCGTGATATATCTCCAAACATTCGTGTCTTTACTCGTAATTCTGGTTAAATATTTGGTGCTAAGATGAATTATGCTTTCAGCTGCACATTTAATGCATTTCATAAAGCTTTTAAATAATTACGTAGCTACCAGTATCGGAAGATATTTCAAATTAAATACTTACCTTTTTTTCGGATAATAAGTTCAAATTTTTGTCAATGCTTTCTGTACTAAAAAATCTTAAATAATGAAATAGTAATACGACTTCATTCGTACAAAGTCATTTTTCGGATTTCTCACTCTTATATATTAATGCAGTAATTTTTCAAAAGTTTCTTATCATACAAAAGGATTGATTTATTTTGAGCTCAAATGTCATTCTACTCATTGAATAGTATAAGTTTCTTTTCCTCTTACTGCAACCAACATTCATCAGTATTTTCGACTCGCAAAACCATTCGCTCAAAAAATCAGAAAAACATTCAAAAATAGATATAAAGCATCGAATCACTGTACCGATGTCATTAGATCTGCTGTCAACTCTCTCCAAAATTTTCAGCAAATTTCCGTTTAAAGTGAGCAGCGCAGATAAGACAATTAGTAAGATAACAGAGAGGCTCTTCATCTAGCCGGGAGTGAAGCTTTGTGTCCCGACTAAACATCTGCTTGAATCCCCCTGCGGCGACGCGGAGGCAATTCAAACATCCTATTCCATCAGCAAAAATGTGCACTGGATGCACGGGGAGGCTCCGCCGGCAGGCGGCACGTGCGGAGCCGCCCGGCGTATCCTCGTTCGCCTCGTCGTTCCAACCCTCTCTCCGCCCGCGCGCGTACCGCCCCAGAAATTAGGCTTGCTCTTTGCGAGCTTGCATCGCTTCGCAGCGACTTTTGTATGTATACATTTGCGCCGCGGACCCGCATTCAGGTGCACGCGCCGGGCCCTGCGGAATGCCGATGGAACGCCTTAACCCCTTATTTTAAGAGTCGCCCCGGAGTCGAAGGTCACGAGGAGGAAGGCAGACGTGATTGAACTCGCCGTCGCTCTGCCAAGTGGCCCGTTCGCCTCTGCTTGTACCCCCTTCTCGTTTTCTGCCTTTCGGCGACCTCGTAAAGCTGTTAATTGAGGATTCACGAGGGTGAAACTTCTTTAATTTGTATTGTTCGCTTTGTCGGTATAAATATTAACATTGGAATGCATTTAAGAACGTTAGATGTCAATTCAATTATTTACTTAACCGTCAGTTTAAGTTGAAGACTACTTTTCGTCGCAATGAAAATTAGTACCTTTTAAATTTGTTGTTGCTTATTTTTTCGCCCAATTTTTCTTCCAAAAAGAATTGAAGAATTTTTTGTAAAATTTTCTAGACATAAATGCACTTTAGCGTGAATCATAGAATCTCGGGAATCATGCTTTTTTCGGAAGTATCCCTGGAAATAGTTTTTTCTTCCGGAAAGCATGCGAATGCGTACTTTTTGTATTACCATTTCTTTAAGTAATTTTCAGAATACTTTGAAAATTTAAAATCTTTAATTAATATTTCACCAAGCTATTTCTTTAAGTAATTTTCAGAATACTTTGAAAATTTAAAATCTTTAAGGTGGTTATCGTGATTTTTCACTTTCTTAAGAAGTTACTCAAAAAAATCATACGCGTAGCTTTTACTTTAATTAACAACACAGCGAAAACTGAGAAGACTCAGCTTCACCGTTT
>JAWWEN010047275.1:0-11866 GCA_035582955.1 Sycophila texana
ATATTTGGATAAATAAACACTGACTAAAAGAAAACAATGATATGCCGGGGTTCATGAGATGGTTTTAGATGGTTAGAGATTATTAATGACTGTTTTAGTAATAAGCCATATTGGGCACAATTGACTAAAAATAGTTAAATACTTACAAAATTATTTTATTGTTATAACTAAATATTTATAGTTGAATTAACAAAAATTTAACAAAAACTTTGATCGATTAAAGCTAAATCTTTAGTGAAATAAACTAAATGATTTTCTAAGGAGAAATCTAATTGGATCTACAACTTTTTTTCAGTGGATTTGTTTCGGGAATTATTACAAGGGAATCCCAGATGACGAGTCGCCAAATTAAGATACCCGAGGCGGAAAGTGTTAGTATGCAAATATTGTAATTACCTCGCGCGATTCGCTTTCCCTGGGATAAAGGAGTCCCGGCAGCGGCGTCACCGCGGGCTCGGCCCTCGGCGTCGCGAAGTCGACTTCGGCTTCGGGTGGAATTCCGGAAACCTTCACGTCGACCTCGGAGCCCATTACTAATGCGGCGGCCGCAACCGCGAACAAGAACTGCAGCCACATTCTGCCTTCTGTTTTCCTATAATCCAACCGAGCGAATCTGCTCATTTTATCCTTCGCCACTCCACCCGCATCCCACTTCTCTCTCCTTTCGCAACTCAAAGTTTTTCCGCCTCCATGAAATAATTTCCCTCTTCTTTTACAGTCTCATTATCTAATTTTAAAGGACTTTTCGCAATCGCGCGGTAATGACGACCTTTAAACAGCGCCAAAATTGTTTATTTCTTTCAAGAGTGGAAAACAACGGATTGCAGATTCCTGCGGAGTGTTGTTGTTTAAAAAAAAAGTGCTTTCAAAATAACAGATATTTCTCCAGACCGTTTATTCCATTTCGAAATGTGTTGTTTATTTTTTTTTTAAATTTTCTATATTCTCGATTTATATACCGATACATCGAGAGAAAAAGTCTTTCTTGTTAAAAATTGTACGTTATTTTTTAAATTTATTATTAATTTAAGAATTCTTAGTTAATAGTTGTATCAATGAAAGAATTATTTCGATTTCACAAATGTATTTGTTATAAATTTTTTAATGAAACTTAGGAGGATTAATCGCACTACGTGCGCCTGGTCGAATTTTTTTTATGCTACGATGATATTCTTTCTCTCTCGACATTCAATTCTTTTTTTTTTTTTTGAAAATCAAAATCGAGTTCGAAATTCAAGATAACAAAACCGATATCTCATCTATTATTTTTAGAGTATGGATGTGCGTAAAAATGTTATTTTTCCACGTGCTTTTCACCTATTTTAACTAAAGTGCATATTATAATTATTTTAGGTTATTTTCAAGATAAAATTGTGGATATTGTATCTTTTTTATTAACAAAAAAGTGGATCACGATAATCAAAGTTGTTATCACCGTATGAAAACAAAAAAATTTTAAGCTGTTATCAGTTTTATATCGGTCTATCAGATTTTATTGTACAGCGATTTTAATATTATGAAAAAGCATTAAGTAGACTTTTTAATATTGTAAATATCGCAGTTAATAGTCTGCATAAAAATATTATATTTTATTTTTTTTAAAACATCAAGAATTATGGACATTATGACATTTCTAAATATATATAATTTTGCCAAATATTTATAGAAAATATTGAATATTAACAACAAAAAACTACAACGAATTATATTTTATAAAAAAAACATCCATGATTATATATTTTTACTAAAATATACTAAAAATTACGTAGCGTACGTAGGTCATTGTACCGTCTACCGTGTAATCGATAAAATGTACATGTAACTTACTATGAGTCCATTCACGGTCGACTATTGTCAAACTTTTATATTTATTTTTAAATTTAACAAATAAAATTTATACTAAACGAAATTTAATGCCAGAACCTAATTAAATATAAATAATACTACACCGAAAATATAATTATGAATAAAAATTTTTCAAAGTAAAACTTGAAGGTATGCACCGTAAAATTTCTTAAAAAATAATTAATTTATTGAATTAAAAAAAAAAAATGAAACAGTAAATTCGTTCTACATTGTTTCCTTTATTCAAACAAATATTACTACTTGTTTCCAAAGAAAAACGCGTGTTGAAATAGACCACCACGAAGCCCGAAAAAATTTACGAAGATTGAAAAAATGCCAAGTAGTTTAAGAGAAACAATGAGCTTTTATTATTAGTGTCACTAGCTTATTTAATAAAACTGAAAGTTTAAGTTTACTTACGGAGTGTCTTAGAGTTTGAAAAAAACGGAGCAGCCACGCGCGTCCGTCTTAAACGATGGCTTGCGCGAAACTGTGCAGGGCGTCGAGTTACGCGAAGCATAAGACTTGTCCGCGATGAGAATCGTGAGTTTCTTCTTTCCTTTAGGATGGGACAAATCAGTTGGCGGTTCGATTATACTGCAACCCGACGGCGATTAGAAATCAAATATGCGCTTCGCTGATAAACAGACGGTTATCTCCTTAATTAACCATGCATCGTGATTAATTTTAAGATTAGTTGTAAATTCGCACTGTTAAATGCATCGAAATCGAAGAATGAAAATATCTGCATTATCAAAGGAAAGACTCACTTTTTTCATATTTTCATTGAAACAATTTATGAAATATATTATAGGAAATGAAATATTTTTATTTCGACGTTAACGACGTTAGTTAGTGAATATAATAGACTTATTTCATGCACTAGAATGTGACTGCTTTGGAAAATGCCTGATAATTTCGTGACTTATCATTTTCTTTGCACGTCGGTAGTGTGGCAAATATTTTTTTTACTTTTTTTTTTTCATTCCAAGGCGAAACTTGTAGCCGATATTGTATTTATTTATTGTTTGAAAGTAGCTTTTCCCATATTATTTAAATATGTACCTTTCTGTAAAAAATTTTGATTCCTTTTCATTTGTCATCAAGATGGATAATTTGTTGCAATTGATTGATAATTGTTTTGTTCACTTATTGTACGTACAAATAAACGCTCTTTTTATCTTATCTTTCTCACTTATTATTACTGTCAGAATTGGGTTAAGGAGTATGAAAAATACCAACTGTGTGCAAAACGTCATAAATGTAAGGTTCTCGTCAAAAGGACATAAGTAAGTACACTCAACCGAAATAAATTCTTTTAAAACATACCTTGTAAATGGCAGCGTTGTACAGGAGATTTTCAGGCAATTTTGCCTTTCTCGGAGCAAGTTCTAAAATAATTTATTACGGTTATTATGTACACTGTTCCTGCAATAAGGAAATAACTATGTACATATTTATTGTAAAAGATCAATTCATCGAAAAAAAAATCATAAAAATTATTTTTTTTTTAGAGTGAGAGAGAGCCAGAGAGAGCGAGAGAGAGGGAGCGTTAAGTTATATACTTTGTTCCTGGTAAAAGAGCATGAAATCCTGAAATCCTAATGCAGCTGAGAATCCACGGAAATAATTATAATCGCATATTCTATTAATGCTCAGATGAGTTACAATGTGATCATTTTTCGTAGTCAAGGATATTATTAACTAAATGTTGTCATAAATCTATTTTTACGTTGTTTTGATAAGCATGAATGTACCATAAATTTCTTTTTAATATTGATTAAATGAAGAAGACATGATTAATCAATCGCGTAAAAAAAAGATGAAGAGATGAGTACAATAAAGCTTCAGCGGCGAATTGGACCAAGTGCAAGAACGAGACAAAGAGAATCAATTGCGAGATCGGCGCAGTGATCGATAGTTTCATTTGATTTTGTTTGTGCCCGTGGAATTCGATATCATTTATGTCAAATCTATAAAAACGGTACGCAATAATTTTATAAAAGGAAGCTATCGAGACAATCTATGCAAAATAAATCGCTATAGGCAAAGTCTATTGTAACAGGAAAAAGACACTAAATGTTTAATACAACGTGTATACGTACGTATATACATATACTTTAAAATTTAGTAGTCAGTCTATGTTACGGTTACCTGTTACGGTTTTAGCATGTAATCACGAAGTTTGCATTTAAAGTAACACGAATTATACGGAGCAAACAAGTTGTCTCTCTCGAGACACTGTCCTTAAAATGCATAGGTATTCTCGGCTTTTTAAAAATTAATTAAGACGCAGTCGGCTTGTAAATTCTATTATATTTATGAAGACTAAAAGCACAATAAATATCTTTCTTGATTAAATGATAAGGTGGCCCACGATTCTGGCGGTAACATCAGATTCTGGGAGCAATTTGTGCCTTGAATACTAAAGAGTTAAAAATTTCTACAAAGGTGCGTTCATCTTACACTCGAGATAAATAAACATTCAGCCATTGCTACTTCATTGACATTTGATTTCTGCAAAAACAGCTGTCAATCATGTAGAAGATTGAAACACTCGAGATATTTGTAACAGAATAACTTCCTGTGCTATACATATATTAGAGTCCTACTTAAAAAGTACTCGACAAAAATGATGACATTTATTAAGTAGACAAGGATAGGCGAGGGAAAAATGCTGTGAGTATCCACGTATTAGTTATCTTAATAAAAAAAATGCATTTGAAAAATTTCTTTCATTTTTAATTTCACCAACATCATTTTCCGAATATTTACTTCTTTCTTTCAAAGTTAATGGATTGTATATTATTTATTTAACATAAAATTAAAATAATCATTTTGCAATCAGTCTTTATTTGCCTCAGGCAAAACTTCATGCAAATAATATAGTTATAAAATGAGAAAATTTCGGCTTATAAATAATATGAAAAAAAAAAGAAAAACAAAAAAATAGAAGGCATACCGTCATTTCCCTCGGAGAAAGAGAGGGAAAGAGAAAGGAACAAAGATAGAATCACGGGTCTGAGGCGAGCAAAATTGGTATTCTGATATCAGCATGGGAAAGGAATTAGAGCTGAATTATCATTGGACAAAGGCCAACTTAATTTTGGGAGTTAGTCCCTCCGATTCTTAGGTGCGTCGATCGTGTACGTGACTTGTGAGATCATGAGCTTGCGGTAGGGCTAAAGCCAAATGATTATAAAGGTGCGATAATAGTAAAATTTTTGTTAACTATGAATCATTTATCGGGCAACACTCGTAAGTCTTCATTAATTGAATTCTCTTATTAAATTCTATCATTAATTCTAAAGCTATTATTTTATTTCAATTACAATTAATTGAAACTTTTTTGAAATTAAATATTACGAAACAGAAACTCAATCATTTTATCCCTTTTTTCTCAATAGCATAAATGCATTGATCGATCAATTTACGGATGTGAATAATATGTTGTCTAATATTTATGACCTATAAAAATATCAAAAATTGTAAAATTACTAATATCATCTGTTGCAATTTAAGTAACATTATGTTTCTTATACTTTCAAAGAAAAGTATCATGCTACATATTAATGTATCATAAATAAAACAAGTTAATATAAAAGAAGTATAAAGTAAACATTATATACTTTTTTATTTACAATCAATTTACTTCGATTTTCCATTTTTGTTGCAAAAATTAATTATTAAATCATAATTCTATTTTTTACCTCAAGACATAGTAGCAAGAAAACATGATAAGAATAATATTTTTAGTCGCTAGCTCAATCTAGAAGTTGTCGATCTATGATAGTCTTGTTTACCGATTACATCAATTCTATGAGTACAAATCATACATGAAACACCCGAAGGCCAATAAGACTCGTCTGCTGGACAATTTACATATCTGAACATTTCATTTCCTTTTTTTTATTTTTGTTATTGTTTCTACAATAGATTATTTGCAACCCTTTGCAGTCTAAATAGATGTAAGCTACAAGTTGATATTTGAATGACTATCTTTTCTATAATTATAAATCCGGAATAATCCAGACATTTAACTTGCAGCGATAGAAACTTAAAATTAAATGATACAAGTGCTAATAATTCTAATTCGTTGAAAACAAACAACAAAATATAAAATAATTTTACAAGGTTAATTGTTGAAATAATCATCTGCGGGTATGTACATTGGATCCCACATAAGTATAAGTTAGCCGCAATTTCATCAAAGTACTTTGCTGAAAGTAATTGTTATTAGACCTGAGCAAAATTTGCGCTATTTGCGATAAAGAACGTGACAATGCTGGTAGAGAAAAATTCTGGAAAGAATGCGTCGCAACCTCAAAGTATGCAGAGAATACGGTATTGAATTGTCATGAATGTTATGATGACTTGTAATTTGTTATCAAGAAAGCGTGAACCTTGGATTAACGAGAAGGATGTTGAAGGTGAAGAGTATTAAAAACGCATGTGAATCAAAAGAAAATCTATTAGATTCCTGCAAAGCTCATCTTGCATTGATTTACTGCTTTCAATGAAAATGATTGCAGAAAGAATTACTTAACTTGACGCAGATCTACGTTACATCCGTCTTTAATTGAATTCATGTTCAGCATTTAGCATGAAAATGCAATAAGTTTTAAAAAAAATTCGCGAGCATATTATAAATAATTCAAGGTAAAAAAATTAATTGTTTCTTCTACTGCAGAAAAATTTTGATGCTCGATGCAGTGTGACCGTAAAGTGCAAGCAGTCGCACTCTAAGGACACTTGTAATGAGTATCAATTGGAAATTCGTAAGAACGTTGATCCCGATGATTACTATACGTGCCTCCGGCGGTACATCTCATTACCTCCCTCTTTAACATGAGCTTTATTGGTACATACACGGTGTCCGAGTAGTCTTGAAATTTTTATTTATTAACAGGAAATAATTGAAAAATAAATATTTACAAAGTATAATTAATTTGTAATTATTTATAAGTATAGTTACGTAAATATATTTATTATAAATTTTACAGTAAACTATTTTCTATGTATCTACTACTAAAACTACTTGGATTAAATGTATTATTGTGTATTGAATATAAATTGCTAATATATATTAATTTTTTTAAAATATTCTTGCAATAATTATTATTTTATAGGGAATTATAATTGACTACCAAGAAAAAAGCAGCATTGGTTATAGCTTTGCAGCGTTATACAGTATCCCGCTAAGTATAGCCCTGAGAGCTTACTGCCGTCAAAATGCAAAGGAGTAGTACATGGTTTTTCACTTTTTTCGCTCTCTCTCTCTTTCTCTCTCTCTCTCTTCTTTCAGTGCACTTTGCACTAAACCCAAAAAATTAATCTTGAAAAAATGTTTTCGTTTTAATTTCTAAAAATACTGTGTAAATGTAAGTTCTTCGTCCAAAGTATCCGCTAAACATTAGAGTTATAATATTTTGAGAAGATTAATAAATAATCTGTTGAATTTAAAGTTTTTAAAAATTAGAAAAAACTTCTTGTAAAAATATGAATTAAATTAAAATAATTTTAGAGATTACATTATAAATATTAAAAAATGAAATATCCGCAGATTATGGCCACGGTTTTTCTTTTAAAGGTGAAAAATCTTGTACGAATATTGAAAAAAAAAAAAAAAAGAATGCCAAGATCGTCTTAAAATCTCTAAGATTTAAAAATTATTTGCAAAAAAATGTATTTAATATCGCTGTCGATTGGCGAAATAAAATATCATTAGGATGACTGTTTCTTTTCGATTTAAAATGACTAAGGCCCTATATTTATTTTCACTGTCGCTAATATCAAATGTGGCTTAAAAATAAGAAATATCCAAATTACCTTTTACTACACGCAATAAAAAAATCTTTCGCCTCAAAAAGGACCAAACAGCTCCTCGATTTTGATTTTATCTCACTTCTCGATCAAACATTACAGAGAAAAGCGGAAGCCCTCACCCACATTCCTCTCTTAAAAAAAGGACTGCAGGATGTTGTGAAGTACTTTAAAACGCGATTTGATTGAAGCATGGGCACATTCCGTTAAATGGGGCTGAATTTAAAAATCTAACGTCAAAAATTGTAAATACGATTTAAAAAAGTGAACGCGTGAAGCGCGTTCGATTTTCCTATACCTAGTAAACAAAAAATTCCGCAGCCGCCGAAAAAAAAAAATCGTTCACCAGCCTCGCTAAAAATCATCGCTCGCGCGGGACTCACCCGTTATAAACGGCTCGTCCCCAGGGCTTTGGCACTGCAGGCGCGTCGCCTCTCTCTCTCTCTCTCTCCCTCTATCTCTCTCCCTGGTAATCCCTCTCGTGCGAAAGTCGCCTCGGAGCTCAATCTACGCGCACCTATACCGCGCTCGCCCTAAACGAGCATCGTTGCGCGATCATCCCGCGGCCGAGGAGAGGTGCGCCCCGCGCGCCGAGCCTCGAGTGCGCCCGTGATCGCCGTCGTCGTCGCGCCTCGACTAGTGTGTCACTCGACGGCGCGCTGCCAGCCTGACCCACTGACGGAGAGAGAGAAAGAGAGAGAGAGAGAGAGAGAGAGAAAGAGAGAAAGAGAGAGAGAGAGAGAGGAGCGAGCCCTTTGACCGAGCCTCCGGTAAGAGCCGGTATCCGTCGATTTTCGCCGCCTGTTGTCCGCGGATTCGCGTGTGTACGCGGAGGCCCGACGTTTCCTCGGCGAGAGCGGCCGATCGAGGACAAGCTCCTGCGGGGGCGGCTCCTCTATCCGTCAGCGCGAGATCGGCGCTTCGACGCGGCCTCTCCAAAGTCATGTTTTAATCATTGGAAACTGCACGCTGAGCCGGATACATTTATACGTGTGATAAGGAACTTATACAGCTCAGAGACAATATGTATTGTGTTCATTTTTCCGTCGGATTTATTCGCTGTGGATGTAATGAAGAGTATAGAATTTCCATTTGATTGTTAAATATAATACGAGCGGATACATTGCAGCTTATTCGAAATCCATTCATTTTTCTTGGAATACTTTTTCCTATTTTTTCTGAAATCTGTTGATGGATTGTAGGGTTTAAATTGTTTTAAAGTTTATCTTTTCGTTTATTTCTCGAGCGTAATTTGATTATAGATTTTAGCTTCTTTCGCTGTACAAAAAATTCGACGCAGAATTCAAGTGCTTATAAAAAAGATCCACGTCCTTTAATTTCCCGTTAGCTTTTCAATAAAGCTGTGAACCATTTAAAACTTGAGTATTCAAAGAAAGAATATTGGTTTCGAATAAATACTAAAAGTAAATATCTGTCTATACTAAAACTATTTTACAGTAGAATGCATTTTTTGAAAAAGGTGTAAAAATATTGAAATGATTAAAATAATAATTAAGGCCTAAAACAATAATCATGATCCTTAATACTCAACAAACTATAAATTATTAGTTTAAATTTGAAGCAGTTTTAGTGAGAAATAATCCATCATATAAACAATTTTTTCCACCATTTACTTAAATAGGACATATAAGTAGAAAATAATAAGCTAAAAAGATCTTAAGTGTAATTCAAAAAAGAACACTTATTATATTAGCCTCGCAATCGCTGGAAAGTGGCGCCAAGGCAAGGAGATCGCGACAAGTACGTACTATTGCCTACTCCTCTGGAACATAGGTTGATTCAGTAAAATTCTACTTTACCAGTCACCGCACTCGATGGCCTGTTGACCTCGCAAAGTAAGTAGTGTACGATTCCTTCACACAGTCAATTTCAAAATTTTTAATTATTATGAATAGTTCTTTACCAGTCGTTTTAACAAAAACAACACTTAAAGAACTTGTAATTTTTTATTTATGTATTTGTAATATCTTCTGTAAACAGTTGATGATCTTACAAATTTGTCATTAATCTTATAGTTATATGTAATTTATTGTTAATTGGCTAATCTCATGAACTGTTAATATTGATACCTAAATGAAAATTAGTGATAATTAAGATGTACACTAATTAAAAATCCGTTGACAAAAACTAATTTATAAATTTATTCGTCAATTAAAGATATCCTTGAAAGGATTCGATAAGAATGATGAAGTTTAGTAGAGAATGTCTTCATTGATATTTTATTACTAAGGTCTCTCTTTCATTAGATTTTACACTGACAACAACATCATTGAAAATGCGCTGGTACTGGTTCTACATTTTTGGATTATTCGCTATCTTGATATTAGCGAATGTGGCTAGCTCCTTGTTAACTCAAAATACTCAAGTAAGATAACATTTCCATTATTTAATAATAAGATATACAAAAAATTCACTTTGTTCTTTAAGTTTGATCATATATTAATTTTTTATAATTAAATACCTATAAGTTATAATATATACACTATAACTACGTATCTATCTCTCTAAATATAAAAGAGTGAAATTTCACTCTTTCACATTGAATTTCACTCTTTTATATTTAGAAATAGTTTTTAGGCAAAAGGTATTAATTTCTTTTTATTTTCTATTCTCTTTTAGTACATGGTAAATTTGCGTAAAAAGCGTCAAATAAACAAATATGATCCGTCCTCCACTTCGCCTTTACAAGCTGCAATAGATTCGCACATGTGTTCCCCATTTACGGAAGCAAGTAAGTGTCAAGTCTTAAACATCAAAATTAATAAACTTTGCAACTGGAGATGGTCGTTTAGAGTCTTTGTTTTGCATATAAAACAAGCGCAAATATCATTTTAAATAATTTTATTTAATCTTGCAACTATTGATGTACATTTTCGCAGAAAATTTTTGTTCAATTAACATAAAGAAGCTGGGCTACGATCACTCTTTGATTATCGATCCCTCGGACCATACGAGCTTTTTATACCCGGACGAGGAAGGCACCATCACCTTTAAGCAGAACCAAGTTATTTTCCTATCGTGTCCCGGATCCAACAATACTTTAAAGAACGTCCCAGAATCTCGGGCTTTCTCCAACTTCACCTGCATCTGCGGCACGGTCTTCGACGCTTACAGTACAATTTACGATTTCAATTCTCTCTCCTGCAAATTTCCGCCGAAATACGAGATACTGGACAAGGGCTTCTACGGGCGCGAGAGCGAGTACCGCAAATTCGAGGTTGGATTTTACACGGACCGAGGGAATAGCTTTTTGAAGGTCATCGACATCCACTACGATAGGTCGACGACGTCCACGATGTATGCCAAGTCCAACGTTTCGAGGGTCATCGCCGGTAGGCAGAGATTCGCGAAGCTGCACCGGTACGATCAGACACATTGCTGCGAGCGCCAGCGGAATAGACTCGACATGGACGCGATCTACAACACAAAGACTCAGGATCGCAGTTTCGCTGCTCAGCTTTATTGTCACGACAGCGAATTTCGTACGGTAATAATATGTTAATATAATATAATTAATTAATCGATTTTCACTATTTTTCAGTCAAAAGTATGTCACTGTTTTGAAATTCAGTGGGATTTCACTGGATTAAATTTAGAGGGTATGAGAAAATTATGATTTTAAAATGTCACAAACACTAATAAAAGTCCGTTCCAATTTTAAACATTTAGTTTGTGTTTATAGTTGAACGAAAAAAATAGTTACCCTATTGAAAAATCTCACGTGAGATCTCACCTGAGATCTCATGCCAAAATCTCATGTTATTTTTAAAATTAAAGTTGTACTGCGACTATAATTCCTTAAATACTTATAGTTTTTAATTTTAAGTGTGTCTCTTGGTTTTACTAACCTGATGATACATCGAAAAATACATATTTTGAAACTATATGCATTCATTTTTGTATTTTTTACCTTTCGAAAAAATTGTCATAAAATGTTTCAAAACATGTGTTTTCCGATGTATCATAAGTATGGAACATCAAAAGGCCCACTTAAAATTACGAACGATAAATATTTAAGGAATTATAGCTGCGACGCTTTGGCGGAGTGGTAGGACCACAGCTTGGGCGATCGGGGAAGTTAAAGCAATTCCGGCGGTGGACATTACTTGGATGGGTGACCGCCCGGGAGTTGCGGCTTTCTCGATCGCTTAGGTGTGGATCCACACTCCACAAAGTG
>JAWWEN010047286.1:0-11861 GCA_035582955.1 Sycophila texana
AAAATTCTAGCAAATGCTCCATATTCTTGGCGAACAGGTTCCGCTAACTGTGTTTTGGTCCACCACCTTCGGATTCTAATTTTTTTTAGTATAAGCAATATCAATTTCATTAAAATCAAATAACTTAATCCTTTTTGTAAATTATCTAAATAATTGTCCATTGTTTATAATTCTTTTGTGTTAAACTTTAGTGCACAGTCTATCACCTAATTACCTATCTAAATTAACCTAATAATCATCCACTGATTGACTGATCCACTAGCTTATATTAAATACTAGTCTGGCAGATGGATGGCGCTATTCGACGAAAAACCGAGGCCTCATCGGAGCGCGCGTGGCGCGCGCCGGCGCGCGCGGCGCTCGCGCCAATTGTAGACACAGCCACTGCACCGCTCGTGCAGTATTAATACCCCGCGTACACGCACCGCTGCTTTTCTCTCACGCGCCGACTGCGAGGCTGACTTTTTCCGGGGCCTGGCTTCCTTCGCGCTTTTCCGGCGATTCGGTGTTGCGCTTCGTGGCGTCGGCTAAGATGCTTCGTTTGGAGGGACTCGTGCTTAGCTGATTAAGCTCGATTGCAGTGTAAACGGTTTGATCCTTTTGTACACTGAGAAAAAATTTTAGTAAATAGAGACATTTTGTCGTCTGAAAAGACTCTGGAATAATCTTCCTGCAGAAATCACCAGTATCGATGCTATTGGAGCTTTCAAGACTGCACTGCGCTCATACACTATGAAATTTTAGCTTCCTTTATTTTGTTGGTATCTTAGAATTGCACTGTGCCCCTTCACTTTAATCTCTACTTTCTTAGTCCTCTTATTTAGTTATAAGTTAATTTTAATGTTTATTATTTGTTTTTGGTAATGGCCTTTTATAAAATAAAAATAAAATAAATGAAAATAAATATTATTATCCTGTCTAGAAAAGTGGCCACAGACTGTCATGTAGCTGAAAAATTGCGATCCTGTATTGGAAAAATTCTTGTATTGTAAAGTTTACTAGAATTATTGGAAACTTTACCATAATTCTAGTAAATTGTATATTTTCTAGTAAAATTTATAATACAGGATGGTAATTTTTCCACTACATGACAGACTGTAGCCACTTTTCTAGACAGGATAGTAATTTTTACTAGAATTTTTTCTCAGTGTATCCTCCATTAACGTGGAATTTGATGGTAGGTAGGTAAATACTCCAACCGCAAATGGTTTTGCAAATTAATTAATTGTTTATTTGAAGTCGATAAGGTTTGTCAAGATAAACTGTTCCACCGAGCAGGTGCAAACGATTTATTAATAACACTGGTCGAGATGTTTCGCTGAATAACTTATACATTCTGGTGCAAGCTCCGAGTTGTATATACATACGAGAATTTTCTCGCAAACATTACTTTAGCTTTTAGCGAAGCTTTGCAACTTTTACAAGAAAAGCTCTAAAAAATGCGTGGATTTTTTGTATAAATTATAATGAAACTTTACTTGAAAAAATTACAGGGATTTTTCCCGTAAAAATTTTAACAGTCGAGAAACAGTCTTTATGAAAAAATTTTCGCAATTTATTTTTAGTAATGGAATATTTGGACAAAATTTCTAGACAAAATTCCTAGGAAAAAAATCTGTACATTTTCCACTTAGGGATCATGACATGTAGGGAAAAAAAAAACATGTAGGGACGCTGGTCCGTCTGGAGGCGTGACCTTTTTTTGCAACGAGAGTTTTTGAGCTTTATATGAGCTTTAAAGATTAAATTAAAATAAAAATAAATGTAAGAGCACATTTGAAGGTAAATTTTTGCTTCTTTTTAAAATCTGAGGTAAAACATTTTTTTCTACGTAAATAATAATTTTATCCTTGAGATAACCATGAATTGAACATAACGAGTATTAGCGGACACCCATTATTTGAGTACTCAATAAGTAATTGGATCGTTTATTATTCGATGTAAAATAAAAGCCTTTAAATAATATTTTTATGGCTCTATTCATACTAGACCTTCAATAAATTGGTTACATTTATTGGATTTTTTAACCTTTATTTTCGGTACAGAAAATATTTATTGTAATTCCGGATAACGTTCGATTACTATGTACATTTAACTTTCCATCGTGGGTGACGCTTCATATACGGTGAAATCGATGAAAACCTTTGAGGGACTAACACCTCCGATCCTATTTGAAATTGCAAATTTGATTTTCGCTACAATTTCTTTATCGATGAATATTTCGTTATGAGCGTCGGCAACGAAAATCGAATTTGTTTTATGTGCAGACCGAAACGTCATTAGCACACGTGAAATACGTACGTGCATTGAATTTGGCGATTAGCTAAAACGTTGGAAGTACCCCTTTTACGGTGGAAAATCGATATTAAACATGACGTGTCCAATTTCGCGCAATGCATTCATAATTTCTGCCCGTGAATTTTTACATGCAAAATGTCACTGCAAACATTAAGTTAATTAAGTTAAAGCTGCTACGTAAACTAATTTAGCTGATGAATGATGAAATTACAAAGTTCATTATGGATGAAAATTAATCATTTAACTTCCTAATCAAGGGCTTTTTAATAATTCTTTAAAAAGGTGAATTAAATCTATTATTTTATACATCAAATTAGAAGTTAGCATTGCATTTTTTTAACGAAAAAGGATCATAGTTTTAAAACAATTTTCGCCTTTATCATTGATGTTTCAAACTGAATATTTGGAGTTACCTAATAGGATTAAAGATAGCTTTCACGAAATGTGTCCTTAGATTTCAGAATCACCTTTAATCTAAATTAAATGCCAAATTGTAAAATAGAAGTAGTCGATGCTCCATTCACAATTTAAACTCTTCAGTAACCCACACTAACAAAATTTAATAACGTAACAGCATTGCCTTCATATCGTACATCTTTTTATCGCCAGTAATGGCAGTTTTCTCTTACCCCAGGCTCTTTAATATCCTGAAAAGCCATTAGCGATCGCAAAAACATCTTTAAGCGACAGACGTGCCGAGCAGCACTCGAGCGCACTCGATAAGCCATAAACTCCAGCAGCGACTAGTTATTCTTTCGGCGATTATCTCCCAAGTGCATTCATCAAGGGACGCTCGCCGGCATCATAGCCGCCGCAGAGGAAAAAAAGCGCAACAGACCGAGCCAGCTAATGAGTGTGCGTACGGCGGGGTGCAAAAAAAACCGGCTATCGGATTTCGAGCAATTGTAAGTGGAGACCTTAAACCGGCAACTGCGACAGCTTTGAAAGGAAAGGGGTTGGCAAAAGAGATCGCGTGAATGGGACGGCGTTTGCACGCGACTGAATCGAATGACCACCGCTCGGAACGCATACACTTCATTCAGCTGCGCGCCTATTCTTTTTTACGAGCAGCCGCGGGGTGAGGCGAAAGAGCTTGAAGGCGACATTGAATTTTTAATGAACTCACGCGCTTAATATGGCGACAATTTTATTTGCAAATGAAATGCGGATAAAATATTGTTTAAATGAATCGAAAGAAGATGCGTGACGGAAAACCCTCGTTGATGTCTTTTGTGTTTTTGAGATGACATCAATTCTGCTTCCGCAGCTTGCAGGAAATATTCGATAAGCAATCGTGCAGGGGCCAGGATTCTACATGATTTTTTGTAGAGAATTCCTGCGACAGCATGAAACTCTGTCTTATGAGAAAAAACCGATCAGTACACAGATAAAAAGAATTCTTCATGACAAAGTCACTGACTTAATATAGTTAATGAATGTGACTTTAAATCGCACTAAATGATTATAGGAATTAAAAGTTAAGAAATGTTTTATTTGATGTAAGTAAGCGTGGCATTAAAAGAAATCGTTTATTAACTGTTAATAAATATTTCTTTACTGTTAAGAAATATTTACTTGTAATGAACGACATGAGCATTAATTGACTTTAAAATACATGACGATTTTCTCTTGAATCATTCTTTTTATCTGTGTATATTATTAAAAAAAAATTTTAATTTTACAAATTTTTGATAGGGTTTCTTGCAGGAAATTCTTGATGATTCTGTTCCCTGCAGGTTACACTGAGAGAAAAATTTGGTAATTTTAAATAAATATTTACTTCAATAGTACTTGTTAAATATTTCTTTGAATCAAGTAATTATTTTTTTGAAACTACACAATTTATTTAGAAACAAATAAATTCATTTAGTTTTAAAGAAATATTTAGTTGATTCAAAGAAATATTTAATGAGTACTATTGAAGTAAATATTTACTTAAAATCACTAAATTTTTTTTCAGTGTACTTTCAATCGAGCTTTCAATGGGAAGGGTCGTTTTAACGTCAAATTTACTATTCTTACACAGGAAGTCACCTACTTTAAAACAAAAGATTTCATCATTGATTCACTAATCAACATTAATACTATTATTTGCATACAAGTTGATCAGTGTACTATCAAATCAAATCACCGCCAAACGTTGGTTATTAAAAAAATCTCAAAAGAAAAATTCAATATCCGTGAAAACATCCGACAGACGTCACAAGCGCGATATGCGCTTACAATAGAAAGGCGCGCATTCGTCGCAGTACTTCATCATCGGATTCCGCGCGCGATTTCCATCAAAAGGGACAGCAGAGCAGCGAAGCAACTGGAGGTCCTCGCACGGGTCACGGGAGGCGACAAAAGCCCTCGGAACGCCTCTAGGTATGGGTTGGTGGCATGAGCGGGCGAAGAAACGTCACGTCCCTGCTGTTGCGCGCTTTGCTCGCCGGCTGCCGCCGTACGTCCGTCCGGGCGAATTTACGATCGATAAGGCGGCGGCGGCCGCTCGCGCGAGACGTCGCCGACATTTTTATAGGGACGATAACGAGCGCCGTCTAACAGCCAGCTGCCGCCGCTCGGCGCGATCGCCTCGGGTGTCCCGGCAACCCCGACTTTTATCTCTCCTCACCTTTCGCGATAATAATCTTCTCGCCGCCCGCCGCCTCGGGAAAACTTATTTTCGCACGGGGGGAGGGGAGGGCGCGAGGGAAAAAGCCACGATCCTCGCGGATGTCCGAGACGACGACGCGCACGTAAGGCTCGAGCGATTCTCTCCCTGTATCTCCTCTGCTGGAGAGATGCTTTATTGTATCCGCTCGCTCGACTCGGCTTCTGGCGCTCGAGATAACGAGGTTTAGCGAACTGCATGGACATCTCGTATTTTACGCTGTATCTTACCTCTTTTTGTTTTGTTTTGTACTACTTCAATTGCATTATTAGGTGAGGAGCTGCAGAGTGAGACACTTTATTGTGTTTCTGTCTGGTGGGAGTATTTTTTTTTTTTTTTTTTGCGTGAAAAATGTAAAGTGAACAGTTTTCTTGAGAATCTAAGTAAAGATATTTTTTTTTGTCGTCGTTTAAAATTAATTACAATTAATTGATGAAGAATCGCGAAGAGTCATTACAATAAAACAGATTTATATACCTGTCAAAATAGTATTAATTTTAATTCATGAAAATCGAAATCTTTACATTCATCATATTCATTGTGAGATAATGATTAATGGAATGAACGCAGTATAACCTCAAGGATTTGGACATATTAAATTCATTAATTCGTTAATAATCATAAAGCTTTGATCAAACGAAATCATATAGGACCTTATTATATATGCGTAACGCAAAGACCTCGTATACTATAATCAGGAGAATGTGGACCCTTAGGAACACAGGTTTAGATGAATCTCTGGAAATGTATTTCCAGCACTGAATTATGAAACAAATCACTTTCAGTTTGATCTCCTAGTCTTTATTCTGTTAACGTTGCTGAGATATATATTTATGTATTTATTTATTTATTAGAAAATTTACGGACTAAAGTCCTATACAATATAAAAATATCATAATCAGCGACCAAATAGGTGCGCGTATGCGAGTCTCAGCCTACTTTGACTAGAGATGAAACAAAATAAAAATGAAAAACATAATGAAACAAAATTTGCACTTAATATTAATTAACAATTATTCAATTTGAATACTATATATACGTAACAATTATTCAATTAGAATACTATATATACGTATAAGATACTTTTAACATTGCCTATATATTAAAATCGCGTAATTAAATCACACACCGAAAAAAATAAAAAGTAGTTCTTACTGTTTGCACAGTAGATTTAACTGTAAAATTGGAAGTAAATTTACCTTTCCGAATTTTCAGTAGAATCTGCTTTGCAGAACTTTCAAAGCTACTTTTCTGTAAAGTAGAATCTACTTTTCTGTAAAGTAAGATCTACTTTATGGTTAGAAAGTAAACTGTTATTTCTACTGTACAAAATGTTAATTTTACTGATTTTGCAAAGCAGTATCTACCTTTTCTAGTCTAGCAGATATTACTGTTGCAAAACAGTAAGAATTACTTTTTTTTTCGGTGCACGACTTCTGAAAAATTACATGATTTATCGTCACATAATCACATAATTTTTCAGAAATCAAGCGATTTAATTACGTAATTTTCTAATTGCATATTGATATGCGACAAAAAAATCGCATTAATCGCATGATTTTGTTACGGATTAAATCACACTAGAATTTACACGCGCGCTTCGCGCGCTGATTATTTTAGTTCGGAGACGACAAAAACAAAAAAGCAAACGCTTAATTACTACTACTTTCACACTCTTCAATTTCGATAATGCGATAATTCGACTTCATTCAATTCGATCATAATCGCAATGCATTTTAATATAAGGGATGATTATTTTAGCCCGAGATAAAATTCAGTAATTTTATAAAAATGTACACCTCCAGTTCGCTCTGTGCAAAAGCAGCCACGCAGCATTTCGCTCAATTACTCTCCTCGTAGCGTGGGTTGGACGCTCCTCCACCCCATGGGAAGAGTATACCACGGGTGCTCGCCGGTAATAGCGAGCGTGTTCGTCGCGAAATCACATCGGCGGCTGTACTTTTTTTTTGCGCTCGAGGGCCAATGGAGACGAGAGTAAGGGAGAGGCGCAGCGCTGCGAAAGCTTTTAAAGCGCTTTTTCTCCAACGACGCGCACTAGCCCCGCTGACAAGGATCGAATTGACTTTTTTCCCCCGCGTTTTCCTTCCCATTCGTCGGCGCCGCTCCTTCAACTCTCGCCCCTCCCACGCGCTATTTCGGGAATTTCCGCTAATGGCTCGCGTCTGCGACTCTCCGGTAAAAAAATTTCGCTTCGGGCCAGAACACGAGATATCTCCGCGCGACTTGTAATTACGCCGCGCTCTTCTCTCTTTGCCTTTGCTTTTTTGTAAAGGGAAGACACTCGCGCGTATCTTCTTTTGAAAGGACCCGCCGTTATCGATACTTGGGCGCCGGGAAATGCGTGTACCCTGCCGTACGGCCTCGTAAAATGAGTCTACTTCACGGGAAAGTTGGGAGACTCGAAGGGTGTATGGGGGGAGGAAGAAGGAGAGGTAAAAGCGCCCTTTTTTTAGGATAGGTATAAATGCACGAGTATGACACATTACTTACACTCGGCACTTTGACTTTTTCATGCGAAGTTGGAGTACTGTGTACATATTTGCATAGAAATAATTTATATGCCATGCGTCTGTAGAAACTTCCAACGTTTCCAGCATATGTTACTGGGGGTTGAAACGGCTGTTGGTGCGTACGTACGTGGAAGTGCATTTATGTCTGTTTATACATGCATGTTACATGTTCGAACTGTTTGCCGATTTTGAAGTGATTACATAACGCCCCTTTTATCACGATGTATATCACCTTTATCATTGTTTAGTTATTACTTTGTACTTTATGGATCGTGTAAATCAATCCCCTGCTCTGCGGATAGTCTATTTGCTCATTTATCACTATAGTTTGATAATTTTGCCGCGATGCTGAAGCTGTTAGTTTAATTTAGTCGTAAAATTTTTTTATCGATCGTTCCGTCATGGATGATATTTAGTTTTTTTATAAAAACATATATGTACTGTGTTATTACTTTGTACGACATACTCTTATGTTAGTTGCATTAAAAATTAGTACAGTATTTATGTAGCGAGGACAAACATGTAAAATTGCTATAAAAAATTACTATATTAATTAAAAAAAAAACTACTATAGTAATTTTTAAGTATTTAATTAGATCTTGTTTTATTTTGATCTCAATAAGACTCTTCTTGTACATCAAATGAAATGTTCTTCACAGGATATATACTTTGTCATAATGTTAAAATAATTTAAATTACAGTTATGATTTCATTTGTTATGTTATCTTCCTTATTCAAGCCAGGAGAGTGACCAAGAATAACCGTTTTTATGATAATAAAACGTGACATCTTCATGTTACTTGCGAGTGTGATTTCCAACTGTCACGTAAATCATATTGAAAATATGTGTCAGCACTACACTAAATATTCTCTTTTATAAATGACATGCAATTAGACATTACAATACCTAGTCATTGGGAATTTATAAAAACGACTTGGCGAAAGGGATACTCTGTAAAAGCATCGACCTAATTGCATCAATCAAAAGCGGTCCGTCAACCGTAGGATCGGACTCGAGTGCCTTCCATTATAAAACCGCGGGGCCAAAAATAAAAGAAATCTACTTGCTCTCGACAAGGAAGGGGTTGGTTAGCTCTCGAAAGGGTATGAGGCGCGACTTCAACTTCTCTGCCCACAGTGATTACCTCGTTGTCGCTGCACAACGAATGCACACACACATACACATATATTCGCCAGTTTTTCCGAGGCGGAAAAGCCGATTTCCACGCGGCGCGGGTGATTGATGGGACGTGGGTTCGCGGTGGTGTGTACTTAAATTATTTGCAGCTCTTGATAAATTGCCGGCAAAGACCCGTGCAAACGCCTACACGCGTTACATATTTCAACTTTTTCCGGTAGCCCCAGACCGCTGCGATTTACATTTTTTTTGGAAAAGGGTGATCCTTAATAGGGTCGCGACTTTCGATATTTTTATTGCGGCTTATGGATCCTTTATGATTATAACTTACTGCGACGACAGGCAGAGATTATGCCTACTATAGGTACTTTTCTTAACAAATCAATTTTTTTTTTGGCTTAAAGGTATATTATTTGAATAATTTTCTTTGTTGAATCAATAAATAATTTTTTAGCTATTACATTCGGTTTTTGCTGTACACTTTGCTTACATTTTAAAATCAATTAAATTAATTTAACATTCAGACCAATCAATAAACATCCTTGACATTTTCAAAATAAATTGACCGGACTTAATCCGCAATAAAAGCTGGCTCAGTCTATAAAATCCCTTCAAACTTTTAAGTGAGCTAAATACAATTGAATTCAACTTGTCTACAGCATTTGAAAAGGATCCATCGTACCGTTTAGAAACAATTACAAGGGAATAACGTACTTATACAAACACTATCTACCTACAGACATTTTACAAGTTTTTTTTTTTTTTTTTTTTTTTTATTCTTTGAGGCTAAACATGCGCTTTTGCGTTGCAAACTGAAAAAATGGAAATATATTTGGCGATATAAAGCATTCTCCATCCATCGTACCGTTTAGAAATAATTACAAGCGAATAACATACACTTACAAACACTATATACCTACAGACATTTTACAAGTTTTTTTTTTATTCTTTGAGGCTAAACATGCGCTTTTGCGTTGCAAACTGAAAAAAAAGGAAATATATTTGGCGATACAAAGCATTCTCCATCCATCTTACCGTTTAGAAATAATTACAAGGGAATAACATGCACTTACAAATACTACGTACCTACAGACATTATACAAGTTTTTTTTTTTGATTCTTTGAGGCTAAATATGCGCTTTTGCGTTGCAAACTGAAAAAAAAGGAAATATATTTGGCGATACAAAGCATTCTCGATGGAAAAGCAAAAAAAGCAGGGCGAATTCCACGTACAGTGCGAAGAGGCGAGTCTCTGAAGACGCTCCGCTCGTTTTACGATGCGCACACTTCCGGTGCGACAGTGTCAGCATGCGGGAATTTGCATAAGCCTCCGGTCCCCCCACCCTCCGAGCTCGCGCTATTGACTTAGCGGCTTGGCGCTCGCTCGCGAGGCAGACTCGCGCGAAACAGCTCTTTTCACACTTCGGGGCTGACGCCCGCGGCGGCTTTGGCTTTTGTTCGATTTAAGCAGTTGCACGCGCGGTCGGCAGAAAAAAGCTACCGGCAGATTCTCATGAAATCGAGTCATACGAATCGCGTAATATAAAGTCTATTCGGGGACTGTGTGTGGAGGAAAGCGACAGCTACGACGGGATTGGATTTTAAATTTCATCTGATCGATATTCTATTTATTTATTTATTTTTTTTTTTTGAGGATTTCTGGTTTTGATATAGATAAACTAGTTTATTGCTTTTAGGTGCTTTAGGATTGTTGTATTCAATGCAGATTAAAAAGAACCCAATATTTACGTCCTGTCGATATGTGAGATCTAGATTAAAGATCGTAATGGAAAATCGTAATTATAATTAAAAATTTTCTACTAAATTCTAAAGTACAATCGCGGAAAACAATCGAGCAATTATTAACTTTTATAATTATGTGCATTACTCAGGAATTAACGCAGACTCTGGTGAAAAGTTGATACATCAGTGAACAAAGTCCCGATAGATTTGAAACTTTATTACATTCTGATCTGAAACTCAGCAAAAGTTTTCGTTTTTTGATCAGCAAAAAAGTAATCAATGTCTGATTAATTTTTCACCAGAAATTTAACTTTTACTAAGCAAGTTATTTAATCTGAAGACTATACAGTTCTTAGCAATTTTCATAAAAAGTCATTTTCATGACTACTATTTAAAACTCAGATACTTATTAAAGGAACTCTATTTTTATAAACTTCATAAAAATTAATTTAAGCATTATGTACCTTCACGATGATAAAAAAAAATCTCTTTATTTTAACGTAACACTTAATTTCTTCAGCATTTACATCCACTCCTATCAACCACAATTCCGCAATATTCTTCGTTTATTCCCGTTGTTTTCTCTCTTACCATAACCCCGCCTTATTCCAACGGCAGTTACGCGTAATGCGTTTTCTCCCGTCGTTTCGCCTATTGAAAAAGGCTCCCAAGAAAGAAAAAAGACCCGAAGTGCAGCGTAAAAGCTCTAAAATTGCTTAATACATTCATTCGTCGCTCCTTTTCCGCTTTCCGCGTCGTTATTTCGAGGCGGCATCGACGCGCTCGCGCCTTTTATGGCTATCGCGAAAATTTTTACGACCCACACCCCCGCACCGCCTCGGACACCCTTTTTTTTTACAAGTTACTCGATCCTCCTTTTTTTACGAACATCCGCCGACGACTAATGCCGCCGAGGGCATCCGCCTCGTTAAGGCGAGGTGCGAGGGCGCGGGTTATGAAAAAAAAAAAAAAAAAAAAATGTGCCTCGTTTACGACCGTGTCATTATTGCCGTGGCTCGCCGCGCGTATTATTTAAATTTCGCTCCTTCCCTCCTTCTCGCTCTTTTTTTTCTCGCTGTCGCTTGACGGAGTTGCGCGGGCTTTATTGCGCGCGTCGTAAAAAATCACGGCGCGGCTCGCAAGTTGCGCAACTTGTCACACGTGTCCGCGACTAAGTGGATTGCGACATGCCACGTATGCGCGGGGACAGGAGGGACGATCCCTCGGGAAAGCAGGGGCGAGTCTGTTGCCAAGGGATTCAAGATCGAGTGGACGGATCAGGAAGTTTGTTTGCAGATTCGTGCGTCGCTTGTGCCTCGTATACCCGCGTATTTATGCTCGGAGATAATGGATAAACCAAATAACGCCGTTCCCCTTTGTTTTATTCAAATTGAAGCCCTTTTCATGGTTCAATATTTATTATTTTTTTTTGGAACGAAGTTCCTTATGTCGCGTTACGGCGCAGGGGCTAGGCCAAGAAAAGTGTAATGCAACGGAA